>BGPR01025089.1:0-13506 GCA_013235015.1 Araneus ventricosus | reverse complement strand
CCCCCCCCCCCCCCCCCCGGAGAGATATTATGCGCTATCGGAGATGTGTCCTCTTGTTCTCTGTACCGATAGCGGTAATTGCAATCGGTATTCGTTATGCTACGCTTAAAATGGAATTTGAAGTATTTTATTTACATGCAAATGAGACATTGATCGATTTGCTTGAAAAGAAGTCTCTGTTTAATAAGGTGACGCCCCCTAGTTTGTGACACCTTTGACGCCAGTTACTGTCACCGTGGCTATAATCTCCTGATTTTAAGATTTCATATATAACTGACGTCGCCTAGTTGAAATTTGAAATGTCAGTCACCTAGTCCGGTAGATGTCAGTGAATGTTTTCCTCAATGTGTTAGTTTTTGAAGTATCGTGTCAAGATGAAGTTCTTTTCATTTTTTAAAAATGAAAGTAGTAATAAAAAATGTGCTTATCATGTCATTCATTAGATCACTTAGTTAAACCCTGTCCCCATTTTTTGCATTTATATCTGACGTCCGTACATGAGGCTTTCGTAAAGAAGCTGGAACTTATCTTAAAATAATGGTTGAAGGGGAAATAGTAAAATCAAAGCGTGTCAAAATCATCGACGCGTTGTAAATAAATTAAATTTATTTTCTAGCATTTCTTGCATAGTAATTAATACAATTACTGATAAATGTAGACATTTTCTTAGGAAAAATTATTAATTATATATTTAAAAATTCCATTTTATAAAAGTTTATGAATATGAAATATCTTCCTCAAGGTTGCAAAATTCGTAAATATACTCATTTTTTTTTCCGTAAATTTCAGAGAAATTTCGTAAGATAAAAAAATGCTGAACGAAAAAGAATATTTTTATTTATTAAATATTGTATTTCTAATATTTAACTTGAACTATTAGAAATGTAATGGTTTAATAAATAAAAGTGATATCTCACTTTTATTTATTAAACCATTACATTTCTTAACATTTATATAGTTATTAACATTTTGCCATGTACAAAACTTCAATTTATTTACTTAGAAATTTCGTCAATGGAACAAATTTTTTAGTTCTTATACATAATTTAAACAGCTTTTAGTGAATATTTATTGCTGCAATATAAAGCCACACTTATGTGATAAAGAGAGGATTATTTTTGAACATGATGTTTGTCGGTTTAATAATATACTTTATTGGACTTTTGAAATTACGAATTCTGCATTTGCACAAGGAAAATTATGTTATCTAGTGATAAATTTTAATTTGTAGTGACTTAAATGAATAAGACACTCAATATTTCAACATTTCTTTTTACCATACATTTTTAATGCGGCTTTTAGCAAATACTTTCACTCAATTCCTTCCTAAATTATTGAATTAGAAGAATTTTGAAATCCTATTACAAATCTTTTTCCAGGTACCTTTACGCTTGTTTTCCTTTTATGCCCTACAATTCGTTCCATTTTTCTCACTGTAACATTTCCTGACGAGAAGACTCAACGTCGCAAAACTTCGAAAAACAGCTCGAAACTAAAATTTTGTAAACCACTAATGCTCATAGCTTTCATTCTTTATCCCCTAGCAAAAGCAACCACGGAAAAAAAAAAAGAAACCATCTAAAATTTTGCAAAACATATTCATATCGATTTTTAGAAATGCATCTAAATCTCGCTTTTGAATTGCAAATTTCTTGCTTTTCAATATTCGCTTGAATTTTTGATTTCCAAGCTCCGGCGTTTATTATTGGACACGATGTTTTAAAAGAGATTTCAATTTCCCTTTACGCTTTGTTAGTTTTGAAGAATCTAGCAAGCAAATAAAAGCGTTTTGTATTAAATCACTTTTTTTCTTTCTTTTTCTCATGAAAGACTTATTTATATAAAATAAACCGTGGCAATGTTTTTCTCTCTCTTTATATAGTGCTATATAATTTTGATATTTCTACTTTTCCAGTAATGTGGTTTTATGATTTCCAATTATTTTGCTAAAAAAATCTCTGCCTCATAATCTTTATTATGCTTTGTTGAGGCAATGAATATTTATTATTAATTCGCTTTTTCTCTTAAATGGAAATATTATTCAATGCATTTATTAATTTTGTTTTGCGGGTTATTTTCATAAGGTAAATCAGTTTTAATTTTTCTTCTTATTGCTGCGTACTTTGCCTTTGTACCTAGGTAATGCTATTCTCAGAACGATATATATATATTTGAATTGAAAAATATCCAGCTACATTTTTTTTTCATTTCATTATACTTTATACTTGAGCTATTTTTAAACCTTGCGTTTATCGAATTTCGTAGATTATACTTTAGACATACTAAAAAACAATTTCAATAAAACTAGATGCTGACACTAATGAAAAACTGGAAATTTGACATATCATTGATTCTCAAAACATTTACGCATTATACCAAAAAAATTTATAAGAAGAGATTAATAGTGATTATTTTACCTGTTTTTGTTGATCTTGTTATAATTACTTTAGAACATCGTTTCAGGTTTCGTCCCCTGCAAAAATAATTTAAAATTAATTTAGAAGAAATGATCTTTCTCTTTATTTCTTACTTATTTTTAAAATGTTAGTTTTTTTTACCTGAAAACTATCTTAAAGTAGGAGCTTTATATTGTTAAGAATTTGAAAATGAATATTTGTGTAAGCATTAATAATTTTGTTCATAAAATATACAAGCATAAAACTAATATTCTATTTTTCTATATTTATTGTTGAATACTTTATTTTTTTTATCTTTTAACCATAACCACTTTTAAACAACTGTTAGTTTAATTTTTGTGCAAACTTGTAGTGTCTTCACCCTTGTAAATGCTATAAACAGAAGTTAAATTATCAAAAATACAATAATATATATGAGTGAAACAAAATTGTTGTTTGAAAAATAGCTCCATTTCGCGGAAAAATAATTTTAAAGAATAATATTTACGTTGAAGAAGTTAGGATGAAAGATAGGAATAGAAATACGAACAGATTTAAGTGCATGCTTAAGATTAATATTTTAACGTAAAAATAGAGGAATAATAAAATGGAACTACATAATATTAACGGAAAAAATAGCCTATGGTAAACAAAGTTGTATTAAATGATGTTTGTTATATATAAAAAAAATATTTTTTCACCATTATTTTTGTTTCGTTGGTCATACAAAAATAAACATCTTCAAGAATTTGTAATAAACATTTTTTGTCCATAAAATACAGAACAGAGAAGCTTATCAAATATTTCCACCCACTTTCGTTTTTTTTTTTTCTTCAATTCTTTTTTCAAAGTGTAAATTACAGTATTGTGTTTTCTCGCTCAATCCCCCACAACCACCTCGTTCTTGTTTTGTCATGTTACATCTGTTCGATATTCTTCTTTTGTCGTTTGGATTTTGAAGGCGAAGGTTTGGGGGGGGGGAGAAGGAAAGGGGGGAGTTATACGAACAGATTTAAGTGCATGTTTAAGTTTTTTTTTAAAAAAGTTATCATTGAAGTTGAGTGTTCCCTCTTTTATTTCATCCGTGTTTACTTAACAAACTACGAAAGGTTTTTAAAAAAATTGAATTGTTCCCATTCGAGAAATCTCTTTTTATACTTCTCTGAAAGCATTTGGTTTGTGTTCTTGATCAATGTTTACTTACATTTCTGAAAAACGGTTGTTTTTATCCGCTGCAAAGAAACATGGAATAAAATAAAAACACAAAACTTATCGTCTGCGTTTTCGGAAAATGGATGAACGAAAGAATTTTTTTTTCCCTTTTCTCTTTTTATTATTAGTGTTGTGTTATTGTTTATTGATCGGCGCTAAGTGCGTTTCTGTTCTGTTCTTTTTTGTGTGCGTTTATTCTGCTTGTCTCTCTCTCTCTGTGCATTGCTTTCTCTGCGGCACTTATGGCTTAAAATTGTGTACTTCAATATCGAACCGGCTCATACACGGCTTTTATTACCTTTCATAAAGTTCGACGGAAACTACTAGGTTTATTGGTTCGGATATTCGACCGAATGAATTGTCAACCACGAAGAAATACTGTTTTTTATGTCTCCGTTTCTTGCTTTTGGTGGGGGATACAACATTGAAGGAAAAAGATAAACATCTTTAGTTTGTTTTCGTCTGCATTTAATATTAAGTAGGCCTGCGGATTCGGCATGCAATTTTTTATTTATATTTTGGGATGTGCCATTACATCCAGGGGGAAAAAATAATGCAGAAGATGTATTAACATCAAGTTTTATACATATTTTTGTTACTAGTTCATTTTAGTATTTTTTTTATCGTTATTTGCTTTATCTTGTATCCATTTCATTTCGGAAGTTTTCTTTGCATTGAGTAATTGCATAAATGATTAATATTTTATTTATCTTTTGTTTTTCAGTAATTTTAACTTCTTCGACTCCCCCCCTCTCCAACCGTGTTTGAAAAATACGGCTAGACACTTGAAATATTTGGTGCCACAAGTATATGCCGATTGGTTCGAAAAGATTAACGTGTTTATTTTATTTATTTATTTCTCGCTGTAAACATGTCAGTTGTTTTGGAGATAGTTTATTTTAACTGCTTTAAGAGAATGAGAAATAGTTTGATTTTTGTTTGTTAAATAAATAGTTGGGTAGTTGATGAAATTGAATCTCCCAAGATTACTGGCTTTGCTGCATGAACAGAATTAGAAGGGGGGGTAGAGAATGAAGAAGATAATACTTGTTTGAAACCTACTTGTGTGATGTTTAAAAATACCTTGTATTGCGTTTATAAATTTTCATATAATATTTTTTAAAGCTCTGCGAAGTGCTGAGAGGGTAAAACAAATGATAAAATAACAAAGTGTAGTTATTTGTGTAAAAAAAAAAATAATACTGTAGTTATTTTTAGAAATAAAATATTGAAGAGTTAAGTGTCTAGATTTAATTAGAGAATAACCGAATGGAGCATATAAAGGTCATGGAAGGGCCGGAAGCTGGTAAACCTGGTGCTGATCTTAAACTCAAGGACTGAAAGCATCGATAATACGAGTAAAAATTATCCCGTAAAACGATTATTTTAAAAGTTAACTGTCAGCACTATTCAACCCGTCTACAACAGTAATTAGATTTTTATAATTAACTTTCTTCAGTAACTAAGTGATGCGTTTGTAGTTATGTTTAGGGATATTAGTTATACAACAGTAATTAGATTTTTATAATTCAATTTATTTCAGTAACTAAGTGGTGCGTTTGTAATTATGTTCAGGAATATTAGTTATACAATTAAATCGATGTTATCGTGCCTAAAATAAAATTTCGTCAAAGCAGTTCGTTTATCCCAACTCAACACATGAACATTTCTTTCGTAAATAGAGGAGTAATCATTACCTGGAAAATTTCCAAAGAGCAAATTACAGATGGATGTAAGCATCTTTTATTCGTTGCATCTTCCGTTTCATTTAAAAATAATCCTTTTCAAAAATTTTAGTAGTATTTCATTAGGGAGATGTTTCCTCTTCAAAAGGTATTAATGTCGTCGAAATCTCGAACACTAATTAACGCTTCTTCTTTATCTGTCTCGTTATTATTATTTTTTTAAAAAAATCAAACATTAAAACATATTTACTCAAAAGATCTTAGAAAAAGTCTGGAAGTGGGAGGTGAAGGGGAGAAAAAGCTGGTAATCAGAAATGAAGAATAATTATCCCAAGAATTGACTGTTTCTTCTTTTATATATTTTTTTCGCTCTCCGTATGTCAATTAATTATCTTTGCTTCCTGCTTAACAAGTCTTTGGCAGCTAATGAATTTATAAGTCTCAGGGAGAGAAAAAAAGTGCACTGCTCAAACTCATAGTTTGGAATGACGAAAAAATTCTAGTCCTAAATGTTAAGAAAAAAAAAAAAAACGCTTTTAATGTGCCTGATTAAAGATTAAGAAGCAAACTTAAAATATACTTTCTTTTATTTCACATAAAACTGCTTTCAAACTTTATATGTATATGATGAGAGGACAGGTTTTTTTTTAAAAAAAAAGTCGAACTTTTTTTTGGCATTTAATTTTTGAGTTCCTCAAGGCCGCATCCGATTTTTGGCGTGCACTCGGGCATTATTTATTTAGCTACGTTTGTACTGAAAAATATTTTCGAGTTACTGGAAAACGTTTACGAAAGTAACGGACGAGATCGATTGTAATTTGTTATGCAAACAATGTTTCTTTTTTACGGATTAAAATGCATTCTTGTGTAAGCAGACTTTTCTCCTTTTCATCACGAATTACTTACTGGATGTAGTATTTCGTTGCATACCTTGTTGAGCATGAAACACATTTTTTACTTTATTGATTTTTTTCTAAGCAAATTAAAACCGTCTGTTTTTCAAGTTGCGTTTTTAAAACTTTTTTTTTTCCGTTTCGGGAAAGTCATTAAATAGATTTATATTTGTCATTTCTTAAGCATTTTATTTTACTAGCCGCCTTGGGTGACCAGCTGGTTTGCACGTCGTATTAATAATTTTAGTTTTTGTTAGGGCCATTGAGCTTAATGGACTGTAGCCCAGAGCCGCCATTGATCCAAATGGCACCTAAAAAGTGACTATATTGATTTTAATTTTGAAACAAAAACCTATTTAACACCTTGCCATACTGTTTTTGTTAACTTCTTAATTAGGTGCCACCACTTATTTGGGATATTCTTTATTATTTCAATCTATTTAAGATGGTGAAGGATACTTGTGACATTTAAGCGTGTCCAGGTCATTTTGCTTTTAAAATTAATTGTTACTTTGGCTTAAATGCGGATTTAAATAAAAAAAATTCTATAATTCGATGCACGTGTCGGAGATATCATTGTATGTTACGAGATTAATTATAATTTTAAATATGTTTAAAATAAATATTTTATTAGGGCTTATAAATAAACAGTCATCGGTTTTGTAATGTTATATAAACATCAAAACTCACAAAACAAAGCAGCTCGTCTGTCATTTCAAAAAAATATTCATGCATTGACATTGTGAGAAAATCCTCAATTATGCGTGTAATAGAAGTTCTCGCATTACGGAAGCTGGCTTGCGAAATCCTATTTTGAAAAGGCACTGATTTGCAAAATTGTGAGGCGTTCATCAGGGAACAGATGACATTTTTCTGTTCCTCGCCTCACCAATACTTTTACTAGGTACTCTCATTGGTTTCGACTCCTCACCAATACATGGACTAGGTACTTTCGTTGGTTTCTACTCCTCACCAATACATCTACTAGGTACTTTCGTTGGTTTCTACTCCTCACCAATACATCTAGGTACTTCCGTTGATTTCTACTCCTCACCAATACATCTACTAGGTACTTTCGTTGGTCCTTTGGCTCTCAAATTTCTAGTTACATTTCTGAGAGGCCGCCAAATTAATCGAGCCCAGGGCGTTTAAATTTTTTAAGACGGCTCTGAATGTAGTTATGTCAGTCGAATTTAAAATTTGCAGCTTATTTATCTTTTGGTACGATGAAAGAATTACTTGCTGTAAAATTGAATTGGAAAATATAGAAATAAACAGAGAGGAAATGTTTCAGTCTCTCTTTGCACTCCCTTTCATCCGCAGACAGAAACAAGGATAAATAAAGAAATAGTCATTGGATATAAAAGGATAACTATAGACAAGATTACGGTTATTTGAGTATACAGCAGCTACGACAGTTGATGCAATAATATAGTCTTCCTTCTTCCCTCCCCTGAACTTTGCAGACAGACTTTTTTATAAGCTTTTATTCAACTTTTGTGTCTGGTCCACAAATCTTGAGATCGATTTCTTAACCACTTCCAATCGAGCTACAGCTTTGAAATTTAGCACAGTGGTGGGTTTCCGGAGACAATTCAATATTATGCAAAAAAAAAATGGTAATCTATACCCATTTTAAACCTAACAAAATGATATTAAAATTTTAGCCCTATATTTGGGCGATAAAGTTTGGAAGGTTGTAACCTCACGTTACGCAGGGTTATAACAACACCACTAGACGACAAACAATAGAAGTTACTTTTGAGTTCTTTTTGACGAAATTATAATGTGTAAACGTATTTTCTCATTAAAGTGCATTTTGAATAAAAGCCTTAAAAAAAATTTTATGAGCTTTTTTCCTTCCAAAGCTTCTTAAACTATCGGCTGTCACTTCAAATTGAGAAGTCAGGAAATTTCAGTATTACTTTCTTGTGCCAGATTCTATGGTATTAGTCGGCAACAATGAATAGGTAAAACTCATTGATTAAAATTTACGAACTAAAATAACACATTAAATTTCCATTTATTAACGTTCCATTTGCTTATTATCTGTTGTATGAACTTTGCTTAGTATCTTAGTAGTTAGAACTTGAAAGTGGCTTGCATGTTAGTTTCAGTATTAGAATGATTTATTCAAAGTTCCAAAAAAAAAAAAAAAAAATGTCGATGGAGTAAAGGCAAATTAGTCAATAAGAAGCTCATTGCATTCCATGGTAAATAGTTTCCAAGAGATGAATATGCAGAATAACTGAGAAATGTATATTTTCATTAAATGTAAGTGTTCAATGTTTGTTCTTATTATTTTTGTTCATACTATCAATTTGGAAAAAAATTTGTTCCAATGGATTAAGCAGGGAATTATTTTGTTCCATTTTCATAGTGAGGAACGCTACATTCGTATAAAATTCGTCTCATGAATTATTTTAATTCGCTACATTACAAACGTATTAACGCCACATCTATAGTTCCTTTATCTTTCAGTGTAGCGATTGAAACAGCTGTGCCGTTAAGGATTTGCTAACAGATGTGCCAATACTATATACATTTAGCATAAATTATGCTAACACCACTGTCCTTTCAAAGAGATCGTGCCTAAACTAAATAGTGAGTGTGTTGGGCAAACGAAATTACATTATTTTTATAGCAGATTCCAAGGAAAATACTTTATGTTCTCAAAATTCATGAATAGAAATGGTTCATCTGTTATTTTTGTTGAAATTATTCACTAGTTCTCGGATTTATCGCTAAAGAGGCGGCGGGGGCCCCAAGTGGCTCCAGATTATATTTTTGTCAAGTGCAGTTTGGAGTTATAACATGGAAGTACATTTCCCAGTTTGTTTGTATATTTTGAACTGTATCAGACCCTGGATGGATGTATTTCTTAGAAAACTCTTTCATTTATTTATTTATTTTTGAAGTAGGCAATAAACCAGAATTAGATGTTTGTTTTGCAGTTGCGCGTTTATTTTAAAGACGGTTCTGTTGTTAGAATCTTCCATTTGCCTGAAAAGTCCCTTTTTTTTAGTGCAAGAGAATTTTATGAGATCCAGAAAACAAAGTGGTTTCAATCTGATATACACATGTTATTTATTATCTAAGCGTAGGTATTGAAAACACGATGTATAAAACATCATATACTAAATATAAGATACCGCGAAATATGCATAGAAATGAAGTCAAATTTAATATTGCGAGGAGTGACTACCTAAACTATACTTCAATTCTTGAAATAGACTCGAAAGACGTGGCCTATTCTCCAAAATCAGGCGGCTTATTCATTCTCCACATTTATTGCAAATCAGCGATTTCCAGTTATTTTCTTTTTATACAATTTATTTTCCTTTTCTTGTGTCTTTGCTGTTGATTATCATTTATCGTATACTACTACACAGAAATTTTATACTGCTGGAATATAATACCATTAGCTGGGTAGTTAAGCGTTAAAAAGTCTATATTGTAGATCCCCACTAACAGCTCAAAAAATCATCACCGTAGTTTATTTATCTAGACCTCAATCTGTGTCGAACAGACAAGGGCGCCATATCTTTATTTTAGTATTAAAAAATCAATGTTGTAGGTCCCCCACTAACAGCTCAAAAATCATCACAGTAGTTTATTTATCTAGACCTCAATCTGTGTCGAACAAACAAGGGCGCCATATCTTTATTTTAGCAAAAGGTCAATGATGTAGATCCCCACTAACAGCTCAAAAATCATCACCGTAGTTTATTTATCTAGACCTCAATCTGTGT
This sequence comes from Araneus ventricosus, assembly GCA_013235015.1. NCBI lineage: Eukaryota > Metazoa > Arthropoda > Arachnida > Araneae > Araneidae > Araneus > Araneus ventricosus. Next base: position 3,568 of record BGPR01025089.1, on the reverse strand, counting down.
CGAACAGACAAGGCGCCATATCTTTATTTTAGCATGTCAGCCATTCAACTAACAGAGCATCTTTCATCGATATATTAGTAATGTTACTTAAATTCTAAGCATTATCGGTGGGAACCTCATTGTAAAACCAATCTCAAGAGTTCCAATCTGCACATAAACAAAAGAAAACTTCACACGCAATGAGGCTGAACTTCCACCATAAGAGAAACGAAGAGCAGCTCTTACTTCGAACCATTAACAAACCTTTATCTCCTCTTAATGATAACCGATAAGACTCGCCCAATTTGGATGAGAGAAAGAATTAAACACCACTTAATTGAATCCGAAAAATTCTCCGATAATATCCTTCCTCAACGCTCCCATGATGGATAAGGGCGGAGAAGTGTAATAAAAATTTAATCTCCTGTATCGCAGTGCAGATAAAAAATAATACTAAAAAGTCCCAGATGGATAAGCGAGTGTTGTTGACAGATTTGATCGAAAGAAGGAAACCTTTCGCAAGTGGCCTCATGGAAATGAAATACGGATCTGTTATCCGGCCTGCCGGATTGAAATGGGCTCGTGATCCGTGACACTTAAATGGAAGCTTCTTGCAATTGAATGAAATATCTTGGAAGTGTCGCCGGCAACCGTTGCTCGGGCGATAATATCCGTTAACCCCCTTCCGCCGCTGCAAAAGGAAAGGGACTCATCCGAAATTGAAATCGGTGGTAGGTGCCCCCCTGAATGCAGGTGTACTTAGTGAAGTTTTATAAATTGCGTCTCGGGAACTGTCTTTTTCTTCAGAGACATTGCAATTTCTTTTAGCTGGACGCATATAACTTCCAGAGACCCTGGACTAGATAAATGGATCTGTTTTCCCTTACCGATTTATTCAAGGAAAATGGTTTGCGAATCCAGGTGGGCATATGAATAAGAAAAGGAAACGGTTCAGTAGACACTTTTTAGCGGTAAACAAAATGGGATTAAATAATTTTTTTGGAAAATTTTAGCGAAATGTTTCTTTAACCGCTTAATACTCGTGCATCGAATTATCGAAATTTTAGTCTTATAAATTAAAATTGAATCATTAATTAGCTTTTTAATTTGACACAAAAAATATGTAGGATCCATAAACATCTTAAGTATCCTATGCCTTCTTAGATGAATGAAAACGACAGCCCCTTTCCGAAACAGGAGGGTGTCATCTTATTAGATAGCAAAGAAAACTATTCAGTTAAGTGGTTAAAGGTGGTTTCCTAGATTTCTCTGCTTTTGTTTTCGCGACCCAAAAAATTACTCGATAGTTTAAGAAGCCGAGGTCGAGATTATTAAATTAATGAATTGTTTTGAAAATACACCTCGAACTGTGATATGGTTAATTAAAGCTTAAATGCGGAGAAAATAATTTGTAAAACTTGATGAACGAAAGTAGGGATTAAATTTGTGCAGAAGGGTGAATATAATGCCCAAATCTTAAATGTTAGAAGACTACATTTCATTTATCTCGATTTATCTCAATAAAATTAGAGGTAAAAACGCTTAAGATGAGGTGAATATTTTTTATCCGACTCCGAATTTGAAGTCACCTTATTTCTGTCTATCAGTTTCGAAATCTGTCTTCTTTTTTCTATAACTGTAAACTACGAAAATGTATCTTGTTATTAAAAAGGTACTCAAAACGTGGCTTAAATTTACTTAATCTCTTCAATGCATCTATGTATGTTTATATAATCTTTATAGAATTGCACCACACAGCTGTTAAGTGTTGAAAAAACGGAACACATAATTAAAGTTAATTTTAATTAATGATTTTTAGCTACGCTGTGTCTGTTTTTGCAATATAATTTACCTTGCTCCTCAGAGATTAAAAATTTTCATGAAGCCTATTATTGGGCAATTCATCCATTGAATAAAATCAATTTGATACACGAAGCGATAAAGTGTCATAATTACATCCAGGGTTATACGCTGATGAAATGCAATTAAAGTAAGCAGAAAACAGCCTGAGGATTAATGCGAAAAAATTATTATTTTATCCACCTCTTCGATCCGTCACCTAACAAAACATGGAAATGAATACCAATTAGATGTTGCAATCATGGCTGCCATAGAAGCATAGCAATTTTTTTTTTTCTTTCTGGAAATCTTCCTCCACGCGAGGTGTCGCCTTCCTTCTTTCCAGTGACAATTTCATAACTGTGACCTCACCGACAGGTGTGACTATACCGAGAATAAGAAAGCTTAATCCTTTTTCCCACTCTGAAGACGTCAATTCGTTGGAACCGAAATAGACTGTGCTGTGAATCGAGCAGGTGCTGCAGTGTATGGAATTGCCCGGCTTTGGGTTTTAGCTCTAATTCCCTAAGCCTCTTTCTCGCACATTTCCTATCCTGCGGACAAAAGGATCACGGAACATATCTGACGGCCAATCCTGGCCCTTTGTAGCTTTCAATTCCATTATGCCAGTGACAGGGAGATAAATATATTTATAAATAAGACATTATAAATAAAGATGGAACTATTTGGATATCTTTTTGTTGCATGAAGGTAGTTGCGGAAAGAAATTCATTAAACGACTTGATGTCGTAATATTAGCCTTCTCAAATTATATTTATCTGTAAATTGGCGCTTAAATAAATCAGCATAAATCGGATCAAGTTTTAAAAGGATTTTTAGTTAGCCTTTATGCAACTATAGTATAGCAACGGATTCCGAAACCATCAGCGCTTTTGCGCATGCGTCAGTCGGAATTATTTTCACCAAAATAGGGAGAAAGTGAAGAGTTGAAGGGGAGATGTTTACATTTTACTTAGCGTGATCTAACAAAGAACTCCGGAAATGAGCTCATCTGATTTATTGCCTGACACCCCTTTCTGGTGCAAAATCGTCCAAAAGTGCTAGTCTCACTAGGTGGATTAATGGCCGCGAAAATATCTGTGCATATTGAATATTACGAATAATTTCTTTTTAATGAAGGATTCATCGCATTTGAAAATCACGTAAAATAAAAGTAATTCGTTCCATTTTTTTATGTTAATTAATATATGTGATTTTTTAAAAAAATTATCTATACGTGCTCTTTCGGATTTCGTTGCTTCTAAGAAGTATTAGGAATAAAATCAGAAATTTCCTTAGTGTTTAAGAGAGATAAGAAGTAGTAAAAAAATTTATACAAGCGTATTAATTTTTATAATTATTTCGTTTATCGGGAATCTTTTATTGCTTTTGTTTCCATCCATTATTTTGAAGTTATTAATTTTACATTCGACCTTTTATAAAGAACATAAATTGTGCTAGAATTATTTCGTTAATCGTGAAATAAAACCAAGATTTTTTTTTTTTTTAATCTACGATTTCTTTTAAGTTAAAACATTGCTCATTAGTTCCACATTTAACCCATTCAATTGCAGAAAGTCGATAAGTAATAGGTGATTTATTTATTAATGGAGGCCCTTTCCCAGTGAAATAAGTGGTTTCGTATTAGTCGATTCGTTAAAACAAAATAGGTAACATGTGGGAAACAGGCATTAAGTGTGATAAAAAAAAATTTTATTGTTGAAGAAATGAACGTTTTAAATTAACTAGC
>BGPR01025088.1:0-20041 GCA_013235015.1 Araneus ventricosus | reverse complement strand
GTAAGAACATAAACAAGGATATCTCAGTATTGCATCAGGCTGTGATTTTTTTTCTTCAGCTAACGCGAAGGGGATGGTTGAATTTTGTACTTGAAGAGTAATGTTTAAGTATGAGGAGGAATTTTCTGCAGGCGCGTTTTCAGTTGATCAAGTATTGGTGAATTTCGCTTCTCTGTTTGTTTGCATTCATTTGATGATTAGGACTTTTTAAAATCATGCGAATTTCAAATAGAAACATTTTGTGCAGAATTGTAGGTTAGCAATTTTTGGTACTACATCAACCAAGTTTGCTGTTACGGCTGCGTGTTACTTGAAAAATATAGAGTGTTTCCGATGTTGATATTGACGAATATATTAGGATTTCTTCATTCCTTTGCCTATCGTTTTATCCCAGAATGATAGAGAACTGTATAAATGAGATTTTTAATTTTTTAAATTCATATTAAGTTTAAGTTGCTATGTATGAAATTTGAGCGATTAGTTGAAAAACTTTAAAATAATAATGTTCAATGGTTAGAGGTATTTTGATACGAAATATGGTGTTAGTCCATATAATTGTGGCATCTTTATGTCGATTTTATTATTATTTTTGTAAATTTTTGAATGTGTTTATTTATTTTAATAATTGAACTTTATTTTAATGTATTTGGAGCTGTGATACATAAAAAGTAAGTTCAAAAATTAAACCTCTGGAGAACTAGTTTTTGCATTAAAAATAATGTTATTAAGAACAACTTGTAAACTCCATACTATGGAGTTTAATATGCAACAGTATCATATTTACACAACTAGCCGACCAACTTGTTCGCCGGGAATATAATTTCAACTGAATCTCTTATATAAAAATTTATATTCATGGTTCCCTTAACAAAGTAATTTTAAATATGAAATTTTGATAGACATTTAACCCATGTTCTTTCAGTAGCCTTGTACATGTTCTGTTGGTTGTCTACATGAACGTCCCTAATGGAGTCGAGTAATTAACTGTCTGTGTCATGTAGGATACAATTGCCTGTTGTCGGCAACAACTTCACTCTCTTCTTCCCCTTGCCAAATATGCATTTGATTTTAACTTTAAAATGTCGCGACACATTTTACGTCCAGCAGCATATTAGCTGTACGAAATTATTCTGATTAAAACATACCATTAAACATTAAGATATTACCTTAGTTTTCAAAAATGAAAAAGAAATACGCAAATAAATATTTATTTCAACAATGAAAACGGTTTGAATTCCGATGCAAAAATGAAAAGTATTGTTGTACATTATGCCAAAAAATAGTTCAAAATTTTTTAAAAATTAAAGAAAAATTATACGGCAGCTTAATTGATACCATTCAAAAGGTAACGTTTTGCGCTTCGAGATGACGAAAAAATGATTTTTGTGCTGTAATATTTTGAAAGTCATTAAGAAAAACGCCAAAATTTCGCTTCATCTTTAATTAATTAAAATTCTAATTAAAATTTCAAAAAAGGGCTCCGAGTTGCACATTCCCACCCTCCAAAGTATGTTTGTACCGAATTTCGTAGCTCTTGGTTCAGCGGTCTGCCCTGTAGAGCGCCAACACACACACAGACAGACACACACACATTCTCCTTTATTATTATTAGAGATTATCGTACAAAGCACTTTTTATACATAAGTTCTTATTTTGCATACTGGAAAAAAGGCTCTTCTATACAACTGTTCATCATGTCAACTGAACATAGTCTAAATCGATGACAATAGAGGGCTTTTAAACAGCTCGTAGAATTAATTTAATGTAATGATGTTAAATATTGAAATAAAACATATTGAAATGAATTATGTTTGAAAGATTTAATCAAATGTGTGACTAATTTTAAATTAAAATTAGACTGAAAGAAGTAAAGAAAACTTTGGATTCGTTTTTGGACAACACATTTTTTAATATAAATATGTATATATAAACATCGCATTATAAAATTCCTTTAGAGTACTTATCTAAATGAACCTTAAAACTTATAATTAAGATTCAACAACATGATTTTTGAAAGAGGAGCTAATGTATACTTTTTGGTAATTTTTATATATTATATTCAATTTAATACATATTTTTAATTTTTACATTTTAATTGGTCGATTAACCTTCGGTCGGCCGCAATACAAATGCTAACACGTTTGGGCGCAACTCATCTGTGAGATTAAAAGTTAAATTTTTGCTTAGGATTAAGGAAAAGCTTATCATACTTAACTATTCGGTGATACAAAGCTATATTTGCGTTTTTAAAAACCTTTTTTTTGTTTTCCTTTCAATTTCAACTAACAAAATGTTCAGGAATTCTGGAGGGAGTTGACATTTGTTTTCCCGCAAGGTCCTTAGCAATGACAACTGCTGTCAATGAGAGCCTGAAATAATTCGACATTTCTGAAACAATATACTGGAAATAACGATTAGTATCATTGAATTAGGAGCTGGGATACAAGTATACTAACTTTTTGCAGGTATACAAAAAGAAATATTGAGAAAAATATTGGAAATCAAAGATACAAACGTAATCGGCGCAACTCATCTACCAGATTAACGTGCCCCTCGCGTACGTCAAAAGAGCACTAGAGACAAAAAACTACGATACCCGAGTGTGAGTGGTAGGGAGCCATGAAGCTATTAGAGGTCCCACACCTTTCTCGGTAAAACCCGCAATTAGGCACAAAAATATAGGTATTTCATCTGACTGATTATGTGTGCCGACGGAGGGTTAAGTTTTCGTATTCAATTCATAAATAAATATATGTAATGAAATATAATATGAAGGTGTATAAGGAAAATTTGTTTGAGTTCAGAGTATTTGATATGCTATCAAAAAATATATTTTATATATTTTCATGTAGGTACATTATAACTATTATATGAAAGGGTTTTAATTAATTTTTGACTAATTAATTCATAGTTAATATCTTTGTTAAATTTTGCTAATTATTACTGTTATTATTTATTTATAACTATTATATGATACATTTTCAACTAGATTTCTGAAACTGTCTTCATCATTTTTTAAAATTATTCTTTACTCATAATCTTAAAGCTTCTAGAATTAATAATTTGCAAAAGTACCTTATTACTTCGCCAAACAATGTTTAGAATACCATCAAAGAAAATTAAATAATTGAATAACACTCGCGTTGGAACACTGCTCTCAATCTAATAAATATTTTGTAGCATCACCGACTATTCTTTTTGAAAACCGAGGAACCTCTTATGCTTCTCATTTGTCCTTGAAAATCTTCCTCGTAGAAACCTCTGAAAGTTGATTATCTTTTTAAACTTTGCGCTAATTATATATATATGCCGAGGAAATATATTTTCTTCCTAATCATCCAGCCATGCTGAAACCTCAAAAGCTGTTCATTTTAGATAGCTACCGTCTCTCATGTGGTCTGTATGCTCTTCTGATTAAATTCTTCACTTATGTTTGAAATCAGACCTCAATGAGAGAGTCCAACAAGCTAATGAAAACTAAATAACGTCTACCTATCTCGTTGGAAAGGTAAAATTATGTGTCGCTGGGAATCTTATTAGTGAAAATGCACACATGGATGATAATGAATTGAATTTCCAGGAAAGAAAGCATAATCCGTTAATGCCTCTAACTTGCCTTACAGGATCAGAATTATTGATTTGAGATTTACCTGAGCGTACCGTGCTTTCCATGGTAATTCATTATGGAGAAAGAACATGGTAATCTATTGTTCTACTTGAATCTAACGTTTCCTACTCATAAAAGTGTGTGGATGGGATTTCTGTAAAATGGTCTTAATCGACTGTATTCGTAAATTTAATTTGAAAAGTAAATAATATTCATAGCTGTTTTATCGAATTTAAAAATGATGGAACACGGCATGGAATGAAAGTTGTAACAGAATGAACAAAACATTTGTAACAGAAGGGAAATGGCATGGAATGAAATTTGGAACAGAATGAAAAAAACATTTGTAACAGAAGGGAAATGGCATGGAATGAAATTTGGAACAGAATGAACAAAACATTTGTAACAGAAGGGAAATGGCATGGAATGAAAGTTGGAACAGAATGAACAAAACAGTTAGAACAGAATGAGTTTAAAGAATTATAATGAGGAAATAAGGGATTAAGATGAATTATTTAAGCGAAATATTACGTTCCATTATTTAATTAAGTTACCAATTACAATAATAGTTTTAGAGTCTCATTTTCTTTCATAAATTTGATGAATAAAATAATTGAGAGGATTAAATGGTTGGGATTTAAGGACATTATATAAACTTTCGAAAGTTTTGAATGACTAAAAGAAATGAATGAAAAAATATCAGGTTATAATAAACAACAATGGAAATGCAATATTTCCTCATGTATTTTTTGTAAAATTTATTGTTCTACATTTTCTCTGTCTGCCAACGCTCTTTCCTGCTTCATTCTTTTTGTGATTACGAAGTTCAATAATCAACACCCAAGTTTGAATATGGAATTTTAATATAAGCACAAAAATACGATCATGGTCAAACAATAGACTAAAAAATATTCATCAAGGCAGAAAGTCTTTCTAGTGACACCATGGATTCTTCTGTTAATATTTAAGTTTTATTCTTTAGTTATATAATTTGTTTCAAAATTTTTCTTTTTCTTAGGTTGCTAAATTTGTTAAAAAATATTTTTCTGGTATGCTTCCACTTAATGTCCATCTAAACGATTACAAAGAATCATAATGATTCTAGATATGGGGACATGAAGTTTTGTTATATATATATTTTCTCTAAGAAGAAAATTTTTAAGTTTAGATTAGTTTAGTTATATTGATGTTTCGTTTCAAAGCAACAAGAGTGTTATTTTGTAATGGGCCTCTTGTGTGTCATGGACCGCCCCTCTCCCGTCGGTCCCTCTCCCCTGTGAACCCCCTCCCCCTCGACGTCAGATTCAACGTGCACCACTTTTGCTTTCTAAAAAAATCTTATCTTTTATAGAAATATTTACTAAATAAGAACAAGAAGGAATATCACTAGCAGAAAAACAACAGTATTGAATCTTATATAAATTTCTCTACCAAAGTATGAAAAAATAAGAAGGAATAGTTACTTACCATATACGAGACCTGGACTCTGCGATTTATATTTGGAATATTTTAAATTGGAACTGGATCTTGTAAAATAGAAGTAGACAGTTGAAACTTATTGAAGCAAAAACATGAAACAAAGACACCTCATTGTTGTATCAGACTGTGAATTTTTTTTGCAGTTTACACAACGGCGATGGATAAATTTCGAACTCGAAGAGTAGTGCTTAAGCCTGAGGTTCAATTTTCTGCAGGCTTTCTTTAGGGAAGAGTATTGGTCTATGGAAATTTGTGGATTTGGCTGCTGTGTTTGCATGGATTCGTTTCGTGTTGGAGGTTTGTTAAAATCACGCGGGTTTCAAACAGGTACATGTAATACAGGATTGTGAGTTTTGTCTTCTTGATATTCGAGGATCTATTGCTTGCTTTTACGACTGGGTATTACTTGAAGAACATCGGATCTTTTTGATGTTGTTGGAGAATATATCATTACTTCTATATTGTTACATCAATCATTTTAAAAGGGAAATTATGGAGAAAGGTGTTAATAAATATGTTAAATGTTTAAATCCAAAAATTAAGATTTTGCTGGTGAATGGTAGTAAGTGAATTCTTTTTATTTAAAAGTTTTTTCATTGGAAATAGTCTATGAAAATGTGGCATTTTCATCTATTTATTCATTTATTATTTCATATATTTGGTCTTCATTTATTTTTGTCTGAGATCTTATGTTAAGTATTTGTTTAGTTATGTATTAATTTATACTTATAGAACTGCAATATGTAAAAATTAACATGAAAATTAGAAATTTAAATTATTAATAATTATAACAATTAAATTTAGAAAATTCAGATGCTGGGCCTACTGGTAAACGCTCAATTAGGCGCAATGTACAATAGTGCCTTATTTATAACTCGTGGCGTTGCTCCGGATTAAAATACTTTCATGTCTAATATTTTTAATGTAAAAACTACTATTATATAAAATATTATAATACACAAAATCCTTTTATGATCTGAACGTTTTTTAATTAAAATGAAAATATCAATTGAACCAGAAGATTTTTAAAAAGCGTCGATAGTTAATTTTATTTTAAATTATTAATTATATAGATACTTCAAATTTTCTTAACAAATACTGAAGAAAGGTTTTAATGAATATTTTGAAACAATTAATTAAATAGTTAATTTTTCATTAATTGAAATCATGAAAATAAACCAAATCAATATTTGTTCCTAATATAAATTGTTTATCGTCGTTGTGAATCGTCTACTTTTAAAATTTTCTTTTAGTGTTCTTCCAGAATTCTGCTAATGTATTATAGCAGCAGTTCTTGGTATTATTCTTGTTCTTCAACAATGCAAAATATTGGTGCAAATTATGTATAAAATTTTGTAAAATTTTTAAAAAGAGAGAAACAAATTGTACGAAAATGAAATTTGTATCACTAATAAGCTATTTTTCTGAAGTTCAGTAAGGTGTAAAGTTAGTTTCGCTGATTTTTAAAAATTTTTTTATAAACTGAAATTTTAACTAACTTTTGGGTTTTGAAAAGTTGACAGTGATGTTTCTCTTGCCTTAAATAATAAGTGTGCAAATTTGGTTGGAATCAGTTCGTGGTTTAAGAGGAGATGTAGAACATACACACACATGCATAGTCAAAATGTCTTTTATTTATATAAAGATCTCTCCGTCGTTTCTAAACTAAATTTACAAATTCATAAAATTATATCAAAGTAACACAAAATGCGAGGTAATTCCTTGAAAGTCTTGATAAAACCAAAATAAATCTTGAATATTTTTGAAATGTAAATTTATGATTTTTTTTTAGTTTGAGGTATAATGTTTAAACCAACTTCACATTTAGGCAGACTACTCGGCGTTTCAATAATGAATGGTAAAAATATACTGCATCAGCCATTGAATAATAAATTATGAAAAAAGTATTAAAATTAAAGAAAAAATTGCATGAAAATAATAAATAGATAAAGAAATATTTAGAAAATAAACAGAAATATCGGAAAAATAAAGGCAGAGTAGTTCAAAGTCTCACCGTTGCCTAGCAACGAGAATCTATAAATTTCATTCAAAATCGTCTGCTCCAATTCAATCATTTAATTAATTAAATTTTGAAAAATTAATACAAATTGACGGAAAAATCGCACAAAAAATTGAAATTGGCATCATTGGAAAGGTAAAAGTTTGAACTTTAATAAGGTATACAAATATTTTTTGTGAAGCAATTTGCTCCAAAGTTACTGCGGAAAAACGGTTTCGGTTAATTTCTAATTAACTGACTGTTTAATTAACTTTTGAACTTTGAAAAGTTCATAAGTGTCTTCCCCTTGTCTTAAATAATAAGTGTTCAAAATTTGGTTGAAAACAATTCATTGGTTTAGGAGGAGATGTGGAACACAGCCACAATGACTTTTATTTATATTAAGATAAGATGAGTCTATTTTAAAGAAAAATAATGACATTAATAAAGCTCGAGTCAGGGCACTGCTTTTAATCAAATCAATATTTTACAACTTTTAAATAGTCTAATCTTCTTGAAAAAAATCCTCTTATACTTTTCGTTCGTTCTTGAAATATTCTCCATAACAATGTTCTTCAACCAAATTAACCAACTAGGTTTTATTTTAATTACATGTACATAGCGAGAAAATTAATATTTTCTCTTCAATCATTCATTCAGCTTAATCTTTGCAGTAATACTCTTTTTCCGACAAAGCGTCCTTTCGTGTGATCCGTATATTTTTCTGATTAAAACCTTTACCTGTGTTTGAAATAGAACTTCAGCGACCAAGTCCAACAACTTAATGAAAACTAAATAACATCAAGCTATCTCTTTGGAAAGGTAAAATTATGTTTCGCTGGGAGTTTTTATTAGTGAAAATGCACACCTGGATGATAATGAATTGAATTTCCAGGGAAGGAAATCATAATCTGCTGATGTCCCTAACTTGCTTTACAGGGTCATCGATTTTTGCTTTCACCAGAGCGTAATGTTTTTCACCATGCGTTCCGTGATAATTCTTTAAGAAGGAAGAATATGGTAATCATTTCGCCAGTTTGACATTTCGTTTCGAGTTCGTAGAAATGTGTGAATGGGATTTCTACAAAATGGGATTAATTTAATGAATTCTTAAATTTAGTGTAAAACATAAGTGATGTTCGTTGCTGTTTAACGAAACTCATAGGTGTTTTCTGAACTGGAAAGGTTGTGGAAGAAAGGGTAATTCCATACAGAGCATTGGTTGAAAGCGAGTTTAAGGAATTTTAATGAGGAAATAAATGATTAAAATGAATTATTTAAGTAAAATAGTCATTTTCGTTGTGAGATTATTAGTGTAACAGTTTTAGAAGACTCCTTAAATCGCATTGATTTAATGAATGTAGTAATTGAGAGACAAAAGAATTGTAGAAAATTATGACTTTATATCTTCATAACATAGTCAATTATGTCAAAAGCTTTAAATTAACAGTTCACAGGATTGAAGAAGGTAATTAGCTATAATAAATAAAAATCAATTTTCTTGTAAATTTTATTAAATAAATTCTCCCCAAAAGTGTTCTGTTAGAAGAATGATCAAAAGGTGAAATTGATTTTCAGGAAGTTTTAAAAGAGAATCATTTAAACAGTTCAAACGCTGTGTTTCAGTTTAACCCTCCGTTATCCACAGTGTCTAATAGATCCGCATTCAATCTACATTTGTTAGCTGTTTTTAAGGCTTCACATTTTGAATTTTTCTTACAGAATACTCATTTACATTTTCATTAGGACTAATTATTATAGTTAGAATAAAAATATCAAAACAATACGAACATATAATAGAATAGATTTTAAAACTCCGAGATGCATTGAGGAGCGAGAGATGCAAATGAATACGAGTCATGAGGGCTAAGCATTCCAATTAAACTTCGATTAACCATCACTCATTTAATCATCAGTTTCTATTATCCGTAATCATCTAGAAACGTAGGTTTATATGTACTAAATATATTTTTGTACATTATTACTCTTATACTGAAGTTTATATTGATTATTTTGTAAAATTAAACGCAATATGTATGTATTATTCACTTTCAAAGATTTTATTTTCATTTTCGTCCCAAACCAGCAGTGAAATCACGTTACTGTATCTATACTATACCCATCTATATTATACGGTATACTGAATATCTACTGTATCTATACTCATCTATATTAAGAAATTTATGCTATCCGTCTGTTCGGCTATCCGTCAAACCTTATTCCCGACGGTGACAGATAATCGAAGTTCTGCTGTATATTTTTACTATTATTATTTAATGTTAATCATATATATCAGTATGCCTGTTTCGATAATCTTGTAATCAAAGAACTATATTATATAATTCTACATGATTTTTGACAGCAAAAATGACCTCTAAATTAATTTTTAATTTGCAACTCATGTGGAAATATTTGATAAAATACGAGGAAACTAATAAAACTGAGGAATTCAACACATGAAAAATGTTTTTCTCTTTTGAAAAAGATATTTCTTTTCGATTCTTATTTCGATACGAAACTGAGGCAAAAGAACTACATTTTTAAAAATATCCCTTTCCTATATTATTGTGCTTTTATGCGAATCAATAGATTTTGCTGCTATATCACTCTTTCCTCTGTGATACGTGTGAAGTTTGAACAAGAAAGCTATCTTACAGAAAGTTTCCCGTACTGAAAACAAAAATATCTGCGCAACACATTTACCGTCGTATTTTTTAGTATTCGAATAGTGGAATTTTATATCCAAATTCCTGGAATCTTATGATAGAAACCTCCAATTTCTTTCATGTTTTAGAGTATCGATCAAAAAATAGCATAGGACTAGAACAGACTCCTTCATCTTTTTCTTTAAGAAAATTGTTCCACCATTGCGAAAGGAAAAATGTTGAAACAAATGTATTAGTTACCATACACAAGACCCGAGCCCTACATTACTTTTTGATACCTTATGTTGGATCTGGATTTTGAAACACCGAAAAAGACAGTAGAAATGCATTGAAGCAAGATCATGAAACAAAAATATCTCACTATCTGATTGTGATTTTTTTTAATGCAGTTTTCGCAACGGCGATGGAAAAATTTCGGTCTCAAAATGTAATGTTTAAACCTGAGATGGAATTTCCTGCAGACTGTCTTTGCGGACCAATATTGGTCTATACAATTATGTGGATTTGGTACTGTATTTGCTGGTTAATTTTGTTATGGAGGCTTGTTAAAATCATGCGGATTTCAAACAGAAATACGCTTTGCAAAATTGTTTATTTTGTATTCTTGGTACTGGAGGAACCGATGCTTGCTGTTACTGCTGGATACAGAAGTTGTAACCACATTTGTTTAACGTTTTCAATAGAACATACAAGAAATAGTTTGGATTAAAACAGGATTTACTTTTCCACAAATTGTTATTAATATTTTTATTTATTTATTTACTAAATTGAAATTTTATATTACAAAAAACCCCCGCAAAAATATATGTGAAATCTTAATTTATATTATGTCAAAAAGCGTTCAAAGAATGTGCTAACAGTCTTTGTATTACTTGAAGAATATTCCGTACTTCCGTAGTTAATCATTGGAAATTATGCACTTTTTCAACAATCTTATATCAATAATTTTATTCATGAATTAAGAAGCGAGGGATGTTAATCTATTTGTTTAACTTATTTAAACAAAGATATTGGTGGAAAATCGCAATTGTGGTTGGAAAATATTAAAACAGTTATATTAATTAGTTTGAAGTTATGTCATTAAAAATACCGCTTTCCTTTGTAAACAGTGCCACAACTAAAAATAAAATGCTTTCTATATAAAACCAAATAAATAAGCCCGAAGCAATCGAAACAAATGTAAAGAACAGCGACACTTGGTGCGCTTTATAAGCAAGTGAGTTTTGCCAAGTAATCCTATATCGTCTAGTAAAAATAGAATGAGTAACTTATTACTTAGTCCGTAAACAATATTTAGACAAAACTGATGACTGCATTAGAACTCTCGCATAGAAACTCCTTGTTTAATCTAGTAAATATTTTGTACCAACGCGAACTACTCTTTGAAAAGAATCATCTTACCTTTTCATTCGTTCTTGAAAACCCTCCCCATAGATATTCTCCTCTTAAAAGAGATTACACTTCTAGCTTTTATACTGATTACATATATTGAGAGAAAATTCCATTTTTCTCCTCGATCTTGGTCAATTCTACCGAGTTGTTAATCGAAAACTAGACTCTTATATGATCTGTATATTCTTTTCATTGAAACCTTCACCTGGAATTTGAAATTGAATCTCAAGTATAGAGCAGAGCACGCTAATGAAAATTGGATAACATACAACAACCTCATTGGCATAGATTATAGTATGTTGCTTGGAGTCTTAGTAGAGGAAATTCAGACTTGGTTGATAATGAAATGAATCGCCGAGGAACAAAATATGTTCAATTAAATACCATGACTTTATTTAGAGGGTTGTAGCTATTGCTTTAAAATTTTACAATTATTGATTGTAAAATTTTATATATAATGGTTATAGCGATTTTATATATAATGATTATAACCATGATATAACGATTATAATGAACGATGGTTTATATTGTTCACATATACATCTAATAAAAGTAAGCAACAAATTGAGTAATTAATGTTATTTCTTTTTAAAAATAATAATGAAAAAATGTTATGTTTTTACAAATTTTCGTTGAATTGTGTTATGTGTTTTATATAATGCATTTTCAACGAAATTCATGAAATTTCTCTATAGCACATACAAAGAATTCTATTACTTCTTCATTATTCTGTAATGAATTTTTTAAAGTTCTGAAATAAATTATCCGAAAAGAGTGTTTCATTGCTCTGTAATCTGTTAAGAATAACTTCAACTAAAATTTATGATTGTAATAAATTTCACCTAGAAAATCTGCTTTTTATCTAATAAATATTTTATATCAATGCAAACTATTGCTCTTGAAAAAAGAACATTTTTACACTTTTCATTTAATCCTGAAATACTGAATCTCATGAAGCTCTTAAATCAAATCACCCTATAAGACTTTATGCTGATTATAGTGACGAGTGCGATAAAATATAATTCTACTCTCAAACATTCCCAAATCATAATCCTTCTTTGGAGTTTGCCCCAGAAATCCAGCGTCTCCTGTGATCTGTATACTCTTCTGATTAAATCCTTCTGTAATGTTCGAAATCGAGCCTCAGCGACAGAGTCGAACATGGTAATAAGAATTGTATAACACCCACTTATCTCTTTGGGAAGGCAAAATTATGCGAAGCTGGGAGATGTATTAGTGAAAATGTACACATGGTTGATAATGAATTGGATTTCCAGTGAAGAAAACATAACTCGTTAATGTCCCTCTGACTTGATTTACAGGATTGGAGGAATCGATTTTAACTTTCATCAAGGTATGAGGTTTTGTACCGTGCATTCGGTGTAATTAAGTAAGGAGGATGAATATGGTCAATCCTGTGTTCCATTTGAATATTTCGTTTTAAGTTCATAAAACTGTGTGATTGAGATTCTGGCAGAATGCTATTTATTTAATGAACTCGTAAATTATGTTGAAACATTCGATATTCAGTGATGTTGAATCGAATTAAAAGATGTTCTTTCATGCGGAAAGGATGTTAGATCTGAGATGACAAACTTGTGCTTTGTTTGCAAGTAATTTTACGGAATTTTAATGAGGTAACACATGATTGAAATGTGTAGTTATTTGAATGAAATAGGGAGAATAGTGTGAATAAACTTATTGCAGTAATAGTTATAGACGACGAATTAAATTTCAGGAATATAAAAGTCGAGTAGAAGCATTGTTTTAAAAATATTAAGTTCATTGTCCAATCTTTTCGAAGATTTTATTTACGAAATGATAGGAATGAACTCATTAACTTTAGGAAATGGAAATCAATTTCATTGTGAATTTCTAAAAATAATATACCTTGCAAGGGTTCTATGATGGAAGATCTTAAGATTTTATCGTTTTTATGCAATTGGTTCTGGAATTGGTAATAAATTCTGGTTTAATTTGGCATATCCATTAATGGATATGAGTTTAATGTATTAGTCACATTTTGTTTGCTTGAATTTTGAACTCTGATTTGCCTCTTTTCCTTTTATATTTTGTAACCCAGGAGTGGTATAAATCGAAGAATTTATTTTGGTATTTTAGTTTGTTATCATTATATACTTTTATTTTAATTGAATTGTTTCAGGTTTCTAAACACGGAATTTTGCAATTGATTTTTGACTCATTTCTTGATATGCTAGCATTTTGAAAATTTGTGTACTTATGTATTTTTGCTGATAATTGAGTGTTCTAATATGTTCGGAACTTATTCATCAGTTAATCGATTAATTAAATTAAATTTTGATTCTAAACGAGTGGCGCCAACTGGTACTGAATTTGAGAAAAAATTGATTTCAAGATTCCATAATGTTTATAAGAATGAATACTAAATTCAAGAATAAGAATAAAAAATATTTAAAATTAAAAAAATCTGCTTTTAGACATTTATAAAAAGTAATAGTAAAAGTATTTTTTAGAATATTTATGAAAAAATATTTTTAAAAACATATTATTATTTTTTTGTTTCATGACTTCAATTCAAATTTCATTTCTGAGATTCTGATAGACAAATATAAGGTTAAGCAGATTTCTCTTAGCCATGGCTAATTCTCCATTGAGTCATCTTTTGTGTTAGTTTAAAAATAATTTATATCATGCATATAATAAGTAACAGTAACATAATAATACTGGCACATTTTTCTCTTTGATTTTGCATTGGAGTTTCATATATCTGCGAAGGTATCCCGAAAGAAGCCAGTTTCCTAAATTCTGCACAGTAGCTTACCATCTTTTATGGGGGGGTAGTTAGGTTCACCGACGGATGTTGTCGAGAGACACCCCTAGTTTAAATAAAGAACAATATTAACTTTTTCTGACATAACTACATGCTTTACAAGAAAACATTTTAACCTTTGCTGACGGATTGGTATCTATGCTATTCAGCTAAGCTATTAAAATTCCACTCTTTTGTTGGCGTTCATCTGGGGTCTCTTAATCGTGCTGCAGATAACCTTACTCCTTTGCACTATTATTTTATGCTTATTGGTATTTATTGTTGAAGAATAAAGATAAGAATGAGAAGTCTCACAGGTGGTTTCAAGAAACCGTAAAAATTGTCTTTCAAGGACTTGTAAAATCGGGAAGGGAGCCCTTTCTTTCTCCGTTGTTTCTCTATTTTAATCTGTGTCTTATGAGGAGATCTTATTTCGCTTGGACGTAGACTGAAAATTTACTAGACGCAGTATAGTTCCCACGAGTTTCTTATATACTTTAATAATATGATGCATTTTATGTTTAGCTTCGTAGTATAGAGAAGCGAATCGAGTATGCAGTTTGGACGTCTTCCGTTCAACCGATTGGGTCGAAGACCTGACTCAAATCTACAGTTTTGGAGTCATGACAACTTATTAAATTTATCTAACTTGTTAAGTTTTCGTGTTTACATGTACACTAACAGACATTAACATTAACACCACGACATACAGCCGAACTCGGAGCCAGGACGGCTACCTGTCGGTTGGTCGGGTATGCGTGAAACTTTATTGAAAACACAAGAGCAAAAAAATACATTTTATATATAGGAATACAAAAAAAGAGAACATTTAGATCAAAAGATTAAAACTGTGCATTAGAAGATAGTAATTAGGTTTGTACATTGATGTATTACAGTTACGGTCCCTATATAAAATGGACCATTGTGTTGTGTCGAGGTTACAAAAAGTCATGTATAGAGAGTAGTAGTAGAATTGTAAGTTAAGTTACATATAGAAATTTACATTAGCGATGAAGAGTCCGTGCCGTATCAAAATCCCGTACAAGACTGGGACTGTCGGTCCTGATTCCCTATACTATCGTCTTTACATCATAGGAACAACTAACTACCTGTTGTAGGTTCGAAGGAATGTCCGTATTGTCTTAAGAAAAGATGGATGTTTTTCTCTTTGTGTTGTTGACTTTGAGAGGGTGGTGTCTTATGTGTGGGGGAAGAGAGAAGATCAGGACCTAGGGTTAATTGAGTCTGTGGCTAGTCACCACCTTTTGGTAAAAGGACAGCTTCGTTTTCAGCGATGAAGTGGATAATTTTCTGATTTTCGCCCTAGAAATATTGTTGTTCAGAACTCTTTTCCACCGTAGTGGTTCTAGATCAGCTGACGGTTTTGTTAAGTGGTATGAGCTTGCAAGCAGGCAGCTTATAACTTAGTGTAGAGGATTTTCCGGGTCTCCGCAGCCACTGGAAACGCTTTTTTTCTGATGCTGAATCGTTTAAGGTTTGTGGGGTAGAACGACAGGCTGTCAGTTGGCGGATTAAACCAAGATTTGACCTAAATTTACAATGTGAGTGATAAAACCATTTATGAAATTTCGACCATCCAGTTGATATTGTTTTGAGCTATTAAGCTCATATGTTTATGGACGGACAGGCAGGCAGGCAGAACAGATATACTAGCCTTTGATGGATTTCAACCAAGATTTGATACACGTCTACTATTTGGGTGTAAAAAAACATATATCAAATTTCATTCGACTAACTCTTTCCGTTTTTGAGTTACCGTCAGTGGCGGCTCGTCAGCTCAGAAACAGGCAGTGCTGCAGAAGTTGTATATACCTAAGTAGTAGAAAATTTTATGATGATTATTTTGGTATGTAATGATTATATAGTAAAAATTGCTAGTTTTTGAGTTATATAAAAAAAACCCTGGGAATTTTTTTCCCATGTTTTTTGGCTATAACTAAAATTCCTACAAAACATTTTGGTGGCAAACTTCAGATTCGTAATCAGCACCCCGAGAAACATAAAGGAGCAATAAATTATAACTCCTACAGAATTTGATTAAAAAACTACTTAACGACTGGATTACTCAGAGATAGCGAAAAAAGGCCAAATGGAGAAGTCGCGCCAAGCGAGAGCAGCACCAGGGTCAGCTCTCGGGGTTCTAATTTCAATGGGAGAAAGCGTTGCTTTTTTCTTCCGACTGAGAGCTTCGAGTTGCTCAGTGCGCGAAATTTCGATCCTAGGAGGGGCAAAACTCTCTGCAGCTCTTTTTTGCCATTTTCGATTATCATTGAACTCTTAAAGTGGAAAAGTAATCCAATTAGAATAAAAACGAAAATACAAGCTTTTAAAAATTTCAGGAGGGCTTCAACTCTGCAGCCCTAATGGGTGAGCGCCGCTGGTTATCGTGTTTACAAACTGACAGACAGGCCGGGAGCAGGCAGACCGGCCTCTTACTTTTTTTTTAGATTTAGGGAATTCCAAAATGTTCATCTTCATGAAAATCTCGCGGCTAAAATTTTTGACGATTACAATATTTTCTATTTGTATACGTCTCTTAAAAGAGAAAGAAAGAATAATAATATTCTTTTCCAGGTAGCTGATTCTTGTACTTACGTCAAGTCTGCTGGTTTTTTTCTGTCCGTAATATGATCTTTTTACTTCACGCCTCTCTGTGTTTCTTTAAGTGCAACATCAAATGCGTTTGTTTTCCTCACAAACGACTAAAATTCTGTCATCATGCATTCATAATTTGTTCCTTATGTATACAGCGTTAACTGCTGCATTGCAAGCATTTCTGGATGATAGCTAGCGGCTGTGAGGTAGAAGATATGCCAATTCTATGAGTCATGTATTACCGCTGGCATTCTACTTGATTTATGATAGGTCGAAAGCATTCACTTTGATCAAACATGCTGTATATTGATTGATTGCTGCCAGGGTCAGGAGTTCCCTGTGAACCATTGTCAGTACATCTCTCTGTAGAACTATTGAGAAAGTCATCTTAATTACTGATGAAAACCGATTTTTAAATATTAGTAACAATATTCGAGAATTTTTATGTGCGGTTTTTAATGATACAAATGCTGAGAGTTTATGAAAGTAAAATAGTTATTGGTGGCATTTGATCCATATTAGATATGCATGATTATAAACAATTAAGATTATATATTTGTTGCAAACAATTGCAAATACTTATAAGTATATTTTTAAATTTAACAGGTCACCCTGTATATTAGGGAAAATAACCAGTTATCATGGTATGATTTTTTTACGATAGTATAGCTCTACCTTTAGAGACTTAATGATAGGACTGCGAAATAGAAAGTTAATATTTTTTTCACGAAAGAGCTTTCACTTGTTTGTGTGAATAGGTATCTTAATAATCTTTACTCTATCTTATTTTTTAATTTTATCTTTTAAGTATTTCCTATGTGATTTATGTAGTATGGGGCCCATGGTGAGCTGGTAGTAAGATATTCGCTTCAGGATCAGAGGATCACAGACCACATTTTCTGCATGATCCACCATGTACGTGATCTTTGTGCGCGTTAAATATTCTATCCTGTACCTCATTCAAATCCTCACATACATGTGGCGTAGTAGATGAGAGAGTAGAATGCAGTCAAAGGTGTTACTATCCTTTTTTAACCGTGGCAGAAACTTACGAAGTGCGACACAAAATTGCCCTCGAAAGCTTCAAAGTAGGATGTTAAATTATTAAACTAAATTAAATTTCAGAGGTATTTGCGAAAAAAGATTCAATAACATTTATAGTTAAGTTTTTATTTAAGGAACTTTGTTTGATTGGCTGAGTGACTTGGGGCTCTGACATTAACGAATTGAAGCTAAAAATATTTTTTTCATCAAAATTAATACTTTAATTTTTAATTCTCTTCTGATAATATGCATTTTGACGTGGACTTATGTCTCTCCATAGTGGTCTAATGGTGTGTCGGGAAAGGAAAAAATTATGACGCTTTTCGCACTACAGTTAAACGCTTATAGAGAGTTGGTTTTAGTTTCATTTAACAGAGAAAGGTGGACATTTAAGATTTCAAAAAGAATTGTAGAATTTTGAATTACGGTTTAGTCACAGTAGAGTTGCAAAGTTGGTGAAAATCACGAAGAATTTTATATAGATAGAGTCACATAGTCACAGTAGTCTAATAGTCACAATAGTCTATAGAATTAATAGTCACATAGAGCTACTTTAGTCACAGAAAGTCACAGTTGAGTAAGGTAAGTAAGTCTACGCCCTTCAATCCCAGCGGCCGTTCTGCAGAGACAGCCTCCCGTTGAATTTTTTTTAAAATCTCATCTCATTTCAGTTTTAATAATTAATATTTTGTTTAAATATTCTTATTTATATTTGAAAACTTTAAAACGAATCTTATTAACGTTTATATAATGTTTTAAAAGTGATTTTTGAAGAGACAGGAGGTCTTATCTTTCTTCAGAGATTTCTTAGATTACTTCGATTATTCCATTTTTTTAGTTTTGATTTTTTCGCGCATACTTCTTGTTTCTTAATCTGTTCTCTTCGTCTCTTAATTTGATTGTTTTCTGGTAGCCCCAAGTCATTTTTTATGTTATTGGAAGCCCGTACAAGAAAATAAGGTACTTAGACATAAATAAATTGCTTGTTTGGGATTCTTTAAGAGTGAATTACAATTTATTTAATAATCTTTTAGAAATTTTATCACTTTGACTTCTAAAATAGCGCGCAAATTTTACGAGTAATGAAACTGAAACAAATTATAACGAATATTCGTTGCTAGTCGCCCGAAGCGGCCTTGAAAAAACTAATAAAGGCTACGAAAATACCAAGCGAATAAATGTGCTGGAAAAGAAAATTACGAAAATGGCCTTACAAATATTTTGTCTGCTTCAATTAAATTAGGGAAAATGAAAGTTATGCTATTGAAAGGAATGTGGTTGAAAAAGAGATTAAAAAACTTTAATATTTCTGGGTAATTCTACTCTTTATTATTAACGTTTAAGACAGTCTTTTAAACGGTAAAATAAAATGGATGCAGTTGTTAACCAACTCAAAACTACAAATCTTAAGACATAGATGTTTTTTCGCAGATCATTAAAGATAAAAAAAAAAAAAAATTCGAATGAAAAGAATTAAAATTAATATGAAATCTTAAACTTTCCATACTTAATTATTGCGTTATAAAATATCTGTTTTGCAATGGATTGGATTCGTTACAGTCTTAGAAAATTTCACAAACTTAGGTGCGATTTGCAATAGCGATACAAAAATCCATTAAATTGTGTTTGGCTTTTTTAACATCTAACATGCTCCTACCAGATGTGGAAAAAATATTCAGAAATATTCATTATTGGTTGCGAAAAATTGAGTATATTCCTCCTCTTCGAGATTTCAAAAAATTGCGATAGGTGTTGATGCTTGTTAAGCGACGAAATGCACATTTTGTTCCTCTTCTGTTTGACTAATTGTAACTACAAATCTAAAAGTTTGCTACAAATCTAAAATTTGGATATCGGAACCACACACCGAATTTCAGTTACGTATCTTGTTGCATTTTTTAGGTATAGCGTTCACGTATACGCGGCTACACAGGTCAACAGACTCTCAAACCTTTGGCGGGTTGCTCTGAAATTTAACAGAAGAGAACACCACTTCATGTTCCTACTTAAAAACCTTTTGGTTATTTAAACAGTGTGGTGGACATGAAGTGGAAGAGACATCGGAATACGCTCTTTAACTCTCTAGCAAATAATGGCGGAGGCAGAGAGATGGAAAAGTTTACAAAAAATACAAATCTAAAATTCTGGGTTAATATACAAGAAACTAAGGGGACTATCATATAAAACTATACACAAACAAAAACAGTAAAAATGAAAGAAAACAAGAGACAAAAAGAAAAACTAATAAAATAAAGAAGTCCACAAAACAAACTAAAATGCGAGTGTTAAAGCACATGTGTGTCTGTTCTGTTGATTGTTTTTCCCTCCATAAAGTGGAAGTTCTTCTCTTTGGAAGCGGATAATAGTTCAGGTGCGCTGTCACTAAGACGAAGAGGACGGAAAAAATTCCCATTGTCGGCTTGCAGATAATGGAAAAGGCTTGAAGT
>BGPR01025087.1:0-16984 GCA_013235015.1 Araneus ventricosus | reverse complement strand
TATTGAGAATATTGCACCCGACGGAGGGTTAACTTTAATAAAGAACATGAGTACAGCCTATAAAGAGAGTTTGAATTCGTTTTTGCATTCAAAGCATTTCAGAATTGCATACTGTAATTAGATAAGAAATAATAATAGATATTATTGGCTTATTCGAAAAAATTCTTATCCGAAACGTTTCCTAGTTCGGTTAACTGGGTTGCACTGTAGATTCAATGTAAGAAGTGCATTTTTAGTCTATAAAATTAGCACATTTTTGTGAAAACAAAAATAGAATCGTTATACTCGGTTTTGGCCCGAATACCCCATCATCAAACTAATGCAAGTAAAAACATGGTTATAACTAAACTTTTTTCAACGAAAACACACAGGTATAATCTAATTAATCGCTTTTTTAGTTTAGAAATACGTATTTTCATATATTTTCAAAATTTAAAATAGATTCCATATTTTTATAATGAAATAATTTATTTAGAATTTCCAGTACAAAATTCATTTTTATACTAGATAAAATTTTTTAAAATTCTATATATAATTACCTACTTTGAGTTAACTTACCGGCAAAATTAATGTAAATTACAAAGTGTTATATATAGGGTTACAATACGTCCGGATTTCAAGCTCACGTCCAGATTTCAAGCTCACGTCCGGACTAGTGTCCGGATGTTCAAAATGTCCGGATTTACACCAGTGAATGCGGGAGAGAGGAATTTGCTTGTAATAGGAAAAATCTGACGTATTCGAAAAAGCGCCATTTTGCCAATGAAAGATAATTCATTGTTTACGCTGTTTACATAATTCATTGTTTACGCTGTTTACATAATTCATTGTTTACATAATTCATTGTTTGCATAGTTTATTGTTTGCATTGTTGATGAGAAAGTAAATGAACCTCCTTATCCAGGCTGTCTTATCCAGGCTCTTAGTCTTAGGAGTCTTATCCAGGCTCCTTATCTCCTTATCCAGTTCAGTCTGAAAATTTGGCAGTTTTAATTCTGTTTTTCATTAATATAATTTTGAATTACTAAACATTAGCAATAAATAATGTACGTTCTTTGGATTCTGAAGTCTTAAATTTTTTTCGCTTCCTTAAACTCTGAGCTAGTGTTTTGAAAAAGAGTCGTTAGCTGGCAGCTTCTGGAATTTTATATTATAATTTGAATCCCCCCCCCTCCTTCCAAGTGTTCGGATTTCAACCAAAAAATTATGGTAACCCTAGTTATATAAATCTTCGTGTGTAATTTGAGAAGCTCAAATTGAACAAAGCATTACTTCATGTAAGGTATCAGTATTTGAATTTGTATGTATTCTGTGTGGGAATGTTTATTAGCACTTTTCTAGGTAGAATTTTTGTAATTTCTTCGGTTTCTAGGTAGTTTAATAAGCCAGGCATTTTTTAGGCATTTATCTAAGTTTAATAGTCACAAATAATTGTTTTCTATATTCAGCCCATCTTTAAGTTATTATATTGTATATCCAAATCGGATTTTAATGGAAAAAATAAAATTTCTACAAATAAGGTACAAACAAAATACTTACTCTCTTTAACTCATTATTCATCACTGGTGAAATTTAATTATCATTTATTTAAGATGTTTTAAATCCGCGATATAAAGAGTCTTTACTTTTCCCTCCATTTACCAAAATCAATTTTCTAAAAAAATTACCTCTTTGCAAGCCGAATGTAAAGACCAAATTCAAAGAGCCCGAGGTATTGCGCAATCTAAAGCATCCATTAACCCATCAGATATTCCATCACATTTCCATTAGTCCAAACTTTCGCTTCAAATGACTCTATTTTTCCCGTCGAAATTGTGGTGTTAACTTCAAATAAAACGACATTCTAATGATGTATATACCAACACATTTGAACCATTTTACCATCAAAATTATAACATTTTTCGTGGGATAACGCCCTCAAAATTGGTGCCTTTGAAGTTTAAGAATGAATTCATACGAACGCAGATTTGCATAGGCATTTTATTTTTCTCATTATGGACGAGTGGCGGCTCGTCAGCTTAGAAACAAGCAGTGCTGCAAAAATTTTATATATCTAAGTTGTAAATTTTGTGCTGATTATATTAGCATATAATGATGATATACTAAAAATATATAGTTTTTGAGTTAGTAGCAAAAAACTGGAGAATTTTTTTATGTTTTTTGGTTATAGCTAAAATTCCAACAAAAATTATTGGTGGAAAACCTTAGAATCGTAATCAGCACCCGAAAAAACATAAAGGAGCAAAAAATTACAACTCCTCCAGAATTGAATTTAAAAAAACGACTTAACGACTGAACTACCGAAAAAAAAGCGAAAAAGAGGCAAATGAGAGCTGAAAAAAATGCAGCTCAAATGAATGCAATTTCAAGCTGAGAAAGGGTTGCTCTTTGCGTTAATATCGGATCCGTAGGAGGGGCAAAACTTGATACAGCTCTGGTCTGTCTCTCTCTTAATTCTTGATTGATTTTCCGTCTTCTTTCTACATTTTTTATTACTCTTTTGGCATTTTCGTTGATCACTGAATCCTCAAAGTTGAAAAGTAAGCCAATTAGAACAAAACGAAAATACAATCTTTTAAAATAATTTCAGGGGGGACTGCACCTCTGCAGCTCTGATGACGAGCCGCTACTGCTATGGAGTCGATCTTTGTGACATCGCAGTCACATAACTGACATCTACCATTTACAGTAGTCCCGCTAATCCGGACTATCTGGTACCGGACCGTATCCGGATCACCAAAAGTACGAATTAAACGGAACTTGCCTTAAAATGCAAGTAATACAGTTTTAGATGGGTAAAACTATAAAATTCTATGTTTTTTCCACAAATATATACCATTTTTTCTACAGCATAATTTTAGTTTTAATATAACTGCATACGTAGACCTAATTTTTAACGTACAAACTTATCTATGATTAACAAAACAAAACACCTTTGTACATATATATAATTCAAAATTTATTGATTGTACAGTACAAAAAATCACAGTACATTACTGTTAATTAAGAATTAATATTAAATTCTGCTCAGGGCTATAAAAATAATACCACAGTACTGTACTAAAAACAGAAATCCCGTCCGGATTAGCGGGATGTCCTGATGAGAGCGGTCCGGATTAGCGGGATGTCCTGATGAGAGCGGTCCGAATTAGCGGGACTATACTGTACTGTATTGCACACTGCGTATGCACCTGTCATCAAATATAATACACAGTGCTTACATTATACGCAAACCTTTTTAGTAGAAAAAAATGCGCAAGTGTTCGTCGTTCGCTATTGGCGTATGGAAACGTTTCTGGAAATCCCACTTGTCAATCCTCAGTTATTATAAAAGTGGATTGTAAACATCGAAGGGATGTTTTTAAGACTGTATCTTACTGTGCTCTCAGTTTGTTTAGATATAAAAGTTTTTTTCCACCACATGCTGCTCGTATTTGTTAAATAACTTATGAAAACTTCCGCTTAAGGTATCCGACTGTGTTCGGAGACATTTTTTTACAAAATAACTTACATATATTTTTTAATGTTATTTTTCAACTGCATATGTTTTAAAACTATGAAAATATTGTAAAATTAGGCTTTCAAAATAATATTGTTTTTAAAAAACTGAGAAATTTGAAGAAAAATGACTAAAATATTTAACTTACGCTTAACAGCCATAGACAAAATCATATTCTAAATATACATAAATCCTTGCAGGAATACATTTTTATGACAGTTATATGTGTTATGCTCTAAAATATTTTTTGTACTTCAAAACAGTTCTGAGATATAGCTGTACATAGTTACTAAACTGGTAATTTTTCATAAAAAATGCTTTTCGTTTATATTTAAGCGCTTAAAAATAATACTTGATTTTAAAAACGACCTTAGTTTTTAGAGGAAAACATCAAGCATATTACAGAAAACAATCTCAGAAAATTTCATATCAATACTTGAATAACTTTTTGGGAAATCATTGTTACGGTCGACAATTTTCCTCAAAAATATCATTTCTCAGAAAACACATTTAAAGTTTTCATGCAACATGAAATAATGCTTACAGTTCGGTAATAAAACAGCTGTAACTCCATATGTAATTCACGTAGAGTAAAAAGTGAGACAGTTTTAGAAATCCGGTTAAACAGGTTATAAAATTAAATCATAAATTTGTTTTGATAATTTCATCAAAAACGACGATTTTAAACCAGTCGGATACCTTAAATGAGCTCGATTTAGCCAAGTTTCACTGTATAAACTCACAAATAAAAAATTATATCAAATAGCAAAAGAATTGTTCCTTATGTTACAAGCGGCAAACGTAATATGCGCAATGGTTTCAAAATTTTAGTTGTGGCTGCACACCTAAAATCTATCACATGATTACGAATTGACTCGGTCACAACATTTTTCTTGTGGAAATGCCCTCAAAGTGGCTATTTAACCGTTCGCGACGATTTTTTTCAACACCAACAATTTTATTAGCTTGAACTACGAATAGGGCACAATAGAATGCAAAAATAAAGGAGTTCTATTTTTAGGGAAAATATGTCTCCTGGTTCACAACCGAGACATATATATAATATTTTTAGAAAATAAAATCAGTGTATTATTACTGTAGCCATTTTCTTTATAACAGACGTTACTTTTTAGGAAGAAAATTTCATTTTGAAGATTATTTCATAACTAGAAAATCACCCCTCATGGTATGACGGGTACAAATTGCCTCTTCATTCGAGAGATTTCCAGTCACAAATCTGACGTGCTTAAATAGATATATATGCGAGAGAAATGTTTAACATTGATTCAAAACAAATAAAATAAACATATGTTTTACGACAGGAAATATTTTTTTATTTACATATTATTTACGCATTTTTTGATTCAAAAAACCTCTTGGTAAACATCATTCAGTGTGAAGTATTTTTCGTTGTTTAACAATTTTCCTTGTACTTCAGATGTCTTTGCGTAAATTTTAACGTTGCCAAAAAATATTATCAAATTATATCATCACGATTGCACTAAATAAATAGATGCATCGTGGCATCCAAACTATAACACACTCATGATATACCACTGACATAATTTACTACTTTCTATTGAAAAACGGAAATTAATTTGAAATATATGATTAATATAATTTAAAATTTCTCGGGAACTATTGATCATAGCGAGATAAATTTTATATCAATCGATATAAAATTTTATTACACTATTTTAGAGCTATTAAATTTCAAATTAGAACGACAATTACTCTTTTAAATTTAAAATTACTGAAATTTAGGTTCTCTAACAATGAAATAATGCTATTTAACGTCTCGCAGTGCTGTGGCGCGAGTTTTATTGTTGGTGACGTCAGAGCGTTACCGATAGATCTGGGCTATTATATTAGTAATGGTAGAATCAAGCCATGGCCACAGTTTAGAGAACCGCAGTGCGCAGGTTGCTGAGTAAAAGCAGAAAAAACAAGATGGCGGCTGTCATGCCCATTGAATACTGCTGGGGAAACGGGAGTCCCCGAAATGCTTTAAAACCGGTTGAATCCGTACTTCTTCAAATTAAAGTAGCAGTAGTTCCTATATTAAAATTTACGTAGAAATAATGAGTTTATAAATTAAAAAGTTAGGCAACTTTTTTCAAAAAATAGGAAAATTCTAAATCTTTACATATATGTCCCATCCATCGTGATCACTAGGGAAAATATGTCGCAGTAGTCTTTATTGAGTTATATTGTAAAAAATAAATAAAAGTTTTGCAATTTAAATACATAAATCAATCATAATTTTATTGAACGACATTTTCCGAAAACAAACACTCGTTAACAATGAAATAAGTTGATGCAACACTGAAAAAATCGCTATGTAACATCATATTTTGTAAATAAGAACTGCTTCTCGAAATTTGACAGGACTGATGGGACGGTTCCCAATCCTTTTGCACTCGCGTAACCCTTTATTAGTCTTTTTTTATTTTTGAGTACCCCCTACTGTTGTGTACCACCCCAACCATCTCTCAGCACAAAAAAGTTTTTATTACTAACACCAAGGGTTTGCATTAGCTTAAGAGTCAAACAACTCTAATGAGATTAATTAAATTTATAGGATTAATTATTGACGTAACATTTCATTCCATTTTTTAAACAGTATTAATTCGACTTCGAAACAAATGCAAACAGCATTGTAATAATCTCGCATTAACTTATGATGAGAGCTAACAATTACTCAATTACGAGATATTAATATGCTTCCTTTTTCTTTCGCGAATAGTCTTTCGGACTTAATTTTTACTTTCATTTTCCACAAAACTTGAGAAAAAAGAAGTTCTAGAATATTCTTATGTGTTGCGTTTATGTATTATTCTTATGTTTCCACAATTGCCAAGATCACTTTCGCGTACCCCTAACTGGTCCCCCGCGTAATCCCAGGGGTACGCGTGCCACAGGTGGGAACCTCTGCCTTAGACTATGACACCTGTCTATCCCGAAAGTATTTTTTAAAGTTCTTTCGGAACGTATGAATCCCGTTAGTCGCGAAATAAGTTATTTTAAGTCCCGTTCGCGAAATAAGTTATGTTAAGTCCCGTTAGTCGCGAAATAAGTTATGTTAAGTCCCGTTAGTCGCGAAATAAGTTATGTTAAATCCGTTAGTCGCCAGATAAGTTATGTTAAGTCCCGTTAGTCGCGAAAGATAAATTCAATCAAACGCAACTTCACATGTGAAAGCTTACGAAATATGATTTATTTTTGTAATTATCTATTAAATCAGAAATTTATGAATCATTGATGAAAAGTAAAATGTATTTCAGAGCAAAGATTGAGAAATCTCGTCTTATAAATATCAAGTGAAAACAGGCGGACTAAATCAAACTTTTATCTGATGAATATGAACTTTATTCAATAAATCGTGTTTGCATACGAGATGAGACACTTTAATTATACCAAGCGAGCCGCTTTCGTTATTATTTTGCGTCATGATTGCGAAACACTGAATACGTTGGCATTTCAATGAGTCTCTTTTGTCTCATTATTTCTTTAAAGTGAATCATTTTTAAATCTGATTCATGTAGTTCGTAAACTGGGTTCACTTACTGCGAAACGAACTATATATCATGTTAAATTTTAATGAAGAAGGCGTACTTGAATAAAATAATATTACTCTTCAGTTAAGTCATAGATGGATTATGAAAGAGAGGATTTAGAGTCAAAGTGAACCGAGTCCATGGAATTCATTAGAGAACAGCTCTCAAAGTTGATCAGTTGTATTTAAAAGAATAGAAAACTACTAATTGTCCTTGCTGCCTGGAAGGATACAGATTGAAATAATGGATTTGAATCATTATTACACAGAAGATATTCCATCACACACCATTCTTTAAAGTGAATCATTTTAAAATCTGATTCATGTAGTTCGTAAACTGGGTTCACTTACTGGGAAACGAACTACATGTCATGATAAATTTTAATGAAGAAGGCGTACTTGAATAAAATAATATTACTCTTCAGTTAAGTCATAGATGGATTATGAAAGAGAGGGTTTAGAGTCAAAGTGAACCAAGTCCATGGGATTCATTAGAGAACAGCTCTCAAAGTTGACCAGTTGCAATTAAAAGAATAGAGAACTACTAATTGTCCTTGCTGCCTGGAGGGATACAAACTAAACTAATGGATTTTAATCATTATTACACAAAAAAATATTTCTACACTACAATAGCAGTGTTAATGGAAAATGGGCAAAATATGGATTTTGTTCACCCTCAAAATCATACCAACACAAAAATCCATACTCTCAACCCCCAAAATCATGCCAATTAATAGGAGTAGAATGTGTTTTTGCATGAATTTAAACAGCTTTAGGACACGTGGAATGTTCTTTTACAAACTCATGACACTTATCGTTATATTCGCGTTAGTAATTCTTTTGTAATTAGCGCACTATATGTCTGTTCCTAAACGAAGAGTCTTTCCCGAACGAAGAGTTTGCGATCAACACAGAATGAAAAATAAATAAAATTTTGGGTCAAATCCATCGACGGAAAAAAGTACTACTCAGAAATGCATGCTCCATTTTTTCTCGTAGAAAATTAAACCCGAGACTTTATATTCCAGTATAATTAGCGCACTATACACTGTAAAAAATATCCGTTTTTTTCCCGGATTTTTTCGGTATATTTGACGGTTTAAAACTGTTTTGTTGACAAAACGGTTTTTCACCGTTTTCCGCTCCAGCCATAAACGGTTTAAAACCGTCAGTTCAAATTCTATTTTTCGTCATACGGTATTACTTTCCGTACGATAACTTTCCCTTTTCTTAAATGTAATTTTATTGCATTCATTTCATGTTTTTAATAGGGTTCCATCTCCGCTATTGTTTACACATGTTGCAGTAACCTGTTGTCACTCATGAAAGCTAACCTTAAAACACGTGTTCTGGCAATAGTTGATTTTTACACCACTAAATGACGCCACTAGAGCTATAGTGACTTTAAAACTCAAATAGATTATTTTTACTTCATTTTATGAAGTCTCCGGTGGTCTAGTGGTTAGAGCGACTGCCTTTTATTTCTATGAACTCGGTTTCGATCCCCAGCTCGGGGGAGTTAGAAGTTTTGTCACCATCTTGCATCGAAATCGTCCAAGTAAGTTCAATTAAAAATTATATTAATTAAATTAATTGAAATTAATAATTAAGCCTTGATTAATTAATATTCCTAATTGATAATACACATCAGCACATTTCAACTCAACTCGAACAGAAGGAGAAAAACAACTCAACTCAGTCGATGACATCACTTACTTCGATGACTTAATTTTTACGGAGAAAACTTGATTTCATACGGTAAAAAATCGTTGTGACTACGGATTTACTTCCTAACTTTTACGGGAAAAACTTGTTCCTGTATGGTAAAAAACCGTTGTGTCTACGGATTTACTTCGTAACTTTTACGGTTTTGCACAACCAATCCAGCTGCCAGTTTAAAACCGTAAATTTTACGGGATTTTTTTTACAGTGTATGTCTCTTCCTAAACAAAGAGCCTTTCCCGAACGAAGAGTTTACGATCAACACAGAATGAAAAATAAATAAAATTTTGGGTCAAATCCATCGACGGGAAAAAGTACCACTCCGAAATGCATGCTCCATTTTTTCTCGTAGATAATTATACCCGAAACTTTATATTCATTATTATCATACGATAAAGTATACGAAAATCGAAAAGTAAACACTCCCAATTTTTTAAGTATAGTTTTCAGAATAGGAATACTTGAAACCTAACCACCCGGTAAATATAATAGGGAATTCGGCTGACTAGTCCCCGTGGTTTATGTTTCTAAATGCTTCAGTGCGAAACTCTAGGGCTTAAGCTCCAGGCAGTGATGGTGACCTATGATGTAGTAATAATTCGGAGTAATTATTTTCGCTCTATGACATTTTTATAGCAATAGTATCATGTTTTTAATCACACTCACTTTTTTCTGTACTCACTGATATTCATTTCTTCGTAATTAATTCGATTATTTCTGCTAAACTAGAGTTCTAGAAAATTTCAAAAGTATTTTTTTCTTTGATTTCTCATTAATAAACCTCCTTCATTTGCATCTAGATCAGGGATTCCCAACCTTTTTTCCCTCGCGTACCACGTGATTATTCTTTTTGTTTTCGCGTACCCCCCTACTGCCATATCCAACACCCCCTCATAACCTTCCGTCAATAAAAAGAAGTTTTTTATCAATAATGTTAAGGTCAGCTTAATTTAGCTTAAAAGTGAAATGATTCGAATTAATATCACTTGCTGAACTTATTTTTGGTTTCACATTTTATTCCATTTTTATGGCACTATTAGTTCAACGCCAAAGCAAATAAAACCAGTATTGTAATTATTTCGTCTTAAAGAATAAGGATAGCTAAAAAATTACACTTCGTAATAATTTACTATTAAAGTGGTATGGTTCTTAAATAGCAAGTATTTACTTGGAGAAAAAAATTCTCTAAATTAGTAAATCCCTTAAATTTCCTTCTTTCCGCCATTAACAAATTTGATTTCGCGTACCCCCAAATTGTCCTTCGTGTACTCCAGGGGTACGCGCACCACAGGTTGGGAACCACTGATCTAGATAAATACAGTCGACACTCGTTATAACGACCACACATTATAAAGACCATTCCATTATAACGACCACCCCAACTGTGTTTCCCTAACACTACGTTATTTTTCTTCCGATATAACGACCGTACAGTGTCGTCTAATCCCAATACAACGTCCGAATTCAGCGAACACTCTTCCCGGTATTTTTCCAAAAAGAACATTATCCTAAACGTAAATGACCTTCATTATTGTATTGCCATGCTTCGTAGATGTAGAGATTTCAGTGTTACAGTTCAACTTTGACGGGGCGGGGGGAGAATTGCCACTCACCACAGCGCGGAAATTAGAATAGCCTAGAATAAAAAAATGTTTCAAGTGCTATTGAGACTTTAAAATGTTTTTTTGAAAGGCAGAACATTATTTATCATCTATAACTGAAATGGAAAATTATGTTTTGCAAAAAGCACATATGCAGAAAAGACAAAAAACCATTTCTGATTTTTTATTTCGAAAATAAATGTTTTGTAAGTATATAACACCCTTTATTTTCTACCTTAACATATGTTTTAGAAATATATTTTTAATTGATAAAATTTTATTTTTAATACCAATGATAAAAAATAAGTTGAGTATTTAGTTGGAATCTCTTTAAAAATCGCCTATTTATATGGAACTGCTGAGCGTGCGTGTGTACAGTTTTCAATTATATCCACTATAGCGACCACTCGTTATAAAGAGCTTTTTCTGTGGGACGCAGAGGGTCGTTATAACGAGTGTCGGCTGTATTATAAAAAGTTGTTCATGAATGGAAATATTTTAACCGTTTCCCCAATTCGTCAGTCATCTTTGTGGCCGGGGAAATTCTATTCCAGCAGGACACTGAGAAGTAGTAGAGGTTGTGTATATTGGCTACAGAAAATTGTCAATGAAAGCACGACAATGCTGAAAGCTGTCTGTGAATGAAAACAGTTTCCATTTCCTTAACAAAGAGAATTTTACCAATGTTTAACCTTGAGTATTGTCTCTTGTCATTGCAAATTCTATTCTAACCAGATGTAAAGAAGTAGAGCAGGGTAATATCTATGCAAATGATTTGGTTTGGTCGTCGCAGGCACTTTTTATAATACAAAAGATAAACCATTTAAATGCAAAACTTTTATCACGATTATTCCTAATATGATTGCCCGAAACAGATAATTGGGTTTTTTTATTTATTCTTTTGGTTTCGGCAACGCCGTCTCGCTTTTTTTACTTTCTCGTATACGAAGTATACAAAGAGAAAGTACTGTAATCCTCAAAAAATTCGAACTCGAGATTTTGACTAATCTCCACGTTTTAGACCTCCCTGAGTCCGAAAAACACAATTTTGGAATTATGTTTGTGTGTCTGTCTGTGTATCTGTCTGTGTGTCTAAGAACACCATAACTCGAAAACTATTAGAGATACAGAGATGAAATTTGTATGTGATCTTTACGCATAATATGCAGGTGTTTATCAAACTTTAGACAAAATGCGTTTACGGGAAGTGTGCCTGTCTGCGTTCATGTGAACACTATAATTCAAAAACTTGAATAGCTAGATCGATAAAATTTGGTACACAATTTTATCATCATGAATGCAGGTCCGTATCAAATTTTGGACAAAATCCGTGGAAGGGTTGATTGTCTGTCGGTCTGTATAATCGCATATCTTGAATCGCAATAACTTCTTAACAAAATTAATTAGATAAATGAAATTTGGTCTGTGGCCTTCTTATCTTGATTGTAGATTTGTGTCCAATTTTTTCAATTGTACTACAATGGCAACTTTTGTAAGATGTTTTGATTGAGTTGAGACATATATTAAATATATTTCATGAAAAAAGGTGTTCGCTTTTCACAAAGTAGATTTTCGTTTGTTCAGTTTTTTTATGTACTTAAATTATTTCCCTTTCTGAGATTACTTGAAATATACATCTTCTCGACGTATTTCGATAGAAAATTAATTTAGTTTGCTACTTCAATCCACCACAGAGCCTCGGTGGCTTGGTGGCAAGGTCTCGACTTCAGGACGGGGAGAAGTATTGTTCAGCAACGGATTCCGAGACTACCACTTTTGGACGATTTTACACCGGAAAGTATCAGGCAATGAGTCATATGAGCGCGTTTCCGGAGTTCTTTGTTAGATCACGCTCAGTAAAATGTAAGCATCACCCTTCCATTCTTCACTTTCCCCCTATTTTGACGAAAATAGCTCCACCCGTCGCATGCGCAAAAGCGTGGAAGGTTTCCGAATCAGTTGCTATACAATAAGTGTCGCCCTGGACTTCTGCTCACGGTTTAAAGTTACAAGGTTTGTTCCAAAATAGTCCTTGTGTTGTTTTTGAACGGAACGTTTTAATAACTGCAGTAAACTAAATTAAGAAGACTTTGTTTTGATCTCATTGAATTGAGAAGCTTCACTTTTTATATCGTTTTTAAGATTAAAAACATTTCAAACAGTTATAATAAAAACTGCACCAAGCTATAAAAATTTCCGTTATCTTCTGTCTTTAATCAAATTTAGTATTAATTACTAATATAATAGCCCAGATCTCTCGGTAACGCTTTGACGTCACCACCATTAAAACTCAAGCCATAGCACTGCGAGACGTTAAACAGCATTATTTCATTATTAGAGAACCTAAATTTCAGTCATTTTAAATTTAAAAGAGTAATTGTTGTTCTAATTTCAAATTTAATAGCTCTAAAATAGTGAAATTAAATTTTCTATCGATTGATATAAAATATATCTCGCTATGATCAAAAGTTCCCGACAAATTTTTAATTATATTAATCATATATTTCAAATTAATTTCCGTTTTTCAATAGAAAGTAGGTAGTAAATTACGTCAATGGTATATCATGCGCGTGATATAGTTTGCATGCCACGATGCATCTGGTTATTTATCGCAATCGTGATGATATAATTTGATAATATTTTCTGGCAACGTTTGACAAGCAGAGAAGTGCTTTGTTTTGAAACTAGATTTTTTATCTATCCAGATTATTTCTACTAGATTTTCTAGATTTTTTTAGACCAACAGGTTTTTTTGAATAAAGAAATATGGAAATAATATGTAAATAAAAAATATATATTTCCTATCATAAAACATATGTTTATTTATTTGTTTTCAATAGATGTTAAACATTTCTCTCGCATATAAACACGTTAAATCTGGCGGGAAATCTCTCGAATGAAGAGGCAATTTGCACTCGTCATGGTATGATTTTCTAGTAAACTTATATTCTTCCAAAATAACATTCTAAGCAACAGCTTATAATATGCAGTATTTTTAGATTAATAATTATTTTATTTTCTGACAGATGACAAATTTACTATGTGGTAAACTTTGTATAGTAACAGCTAATTCAAACTGTTTCAGTAACAGCAGAATTTCCTTTTTTTTATCGTAGAAGTTTATTTTTAAATAAATCATTTATTTGTTTTGTTTTCATCATTTTTACCATTACTATACTTTCAATACTGGGGTTACTGTTGAGATCGAATACTTCCCGAAATTAAATCGTTACGATAACTGGCTGAATTTTTTTTATATTTTTATTTAGAAAATGCACACTACAGAATAAACTCCAATTACAGAGTGCATGATACAGAAACAAACACTAAAATAGCCGTAAAACGCAGATTAATTAAAACAACAGATAGATACAGAAATCACTAAAAACACAACACGATTTTAAAAAGCACACAAAATAAAAACACTTCACGAACACAAAAGCCTCAAACATTCAGTCTTAAAAACACCATAAGACATATTAAACACATCAGAGTACCTGTTAAAAATCTTGTAAAATTTATAAATAGAAAAATTACGTATGTAATTAAACCTGGTAAATACATTAACAAATAAGCAACTCTTCCTCAGACTTCTAGTCCGCGCAGAAAAAGTAATACGGCTCAATATGTCGCTGCAATCAATGGCATCATTAATTATCTTATGATAAAATAAAAGACAAGAAAGATCACGTCGGACCCTCAAACTGTGAATGCCAAAGATGTTACATAAATGAGATGAGGATAAATCTTGTGGATAATAGTGATTTGTTCGGTAAAATAAGTAACGCAAAATCTAGTTTGTACCTGTTCAATAATTTTAATTTTATTTTTACAGTAAGGGAATTGGATTTACTTCGAATTTATATCGAGACTCCATAAAAGAGTGAGGCGTAAACCTTTGAACAATCAACCAGCAATCAGTGGATGAAATGTTTTGATGCTTAAAAATAATTTTGAACAATATACTATTAGACTTTTCATACTTTCAATCAAAGCCATATATTATAATAATTTATGTAATTCTCCCTTTTTTACTATTGAATTTTTTATTTTTCAAAACTGTTCAGAATAAAAATAAAATGGGCTACTTTTAGAATGGCATTTTGGATTTTATCATAAAATATTTTTCTACATGATATATTTGTTTGAAATCGATCTTTAATAAAGAAGAAAGTGAGTACAATTTCAGAAATTCAATTATGTGACCCCTTTTAATGTTACTCCCATGGTAAAACCGCTAAAACACCAAAAATTATTGAATTTTTTTTTTCAAAATTTGTTTAAAAAGCATACTGATTGTTCTGACGAGAGTTTTCATTTAAACTGTTTTTTTAAGAAAACAAATCCAAATTATATAATTTTGATTACAAATTAAAAAATCTAAGAATATCAGTTGGTAAATCGTGTTATATGATAAAGAATTTTGTGCAAGAAAAGAAATGTTTGTTGAAATGAATAACGTTCCATAACAAAGAATGTCATCATTAATGCTAAGCGTTCATAATGATGAACGTTTTGTATTTTCATCATGATTTATCATAATGCTACTTTCATTACTGCTTAACTTTCTAACATTAATAAAAACAAATGTTAGAAAATTAAATGGCCATTAGTGTTAGGCTGTTAAAGAAAAATACATTAATGGTCTATTAACTTAATGACTAATTAACATCAATGATTGATGTTAACTTCCATCATGGTTATATTATCAAATTACCATCATTAATGTAAATAGTATAGGGAAAGAAAAACAGTAAGTGTTCATAATGAAGATCGCTAATCTCGCAAAATTCGAACAAAATACTGAAATGGAAAATGTTTCACAATTAACAAAAGCTTAAGTGTCATTCTCGTCAACTGATAACGGTTCAATATTAGGCGGTCTCTTGTTACTTTGAATGGTACATTTATATAACTAAAACTAAACAAAAGGAAAAAAAAGATGTGCAATCGTAAATCTTGAAATAACAAATTATTCACCAAAATTATTATATAAGGGAATTTTATTAAAATAAGATATCTATTTTATTCGTAATATAAGATAATTCGATATTTTTTTCGTAAATATAAGATATCTGACAGTTTATTTATATACAAAGAGGTAACATCATTATTATAGTACCAGTTTTTGTTAAATGCACCAGTGAGCGATGCATATTTCTAATCATAAACTAACCTTAACAATTATTATAAATAACTTTTAAGAAATATAACGGTATTAAAAACAGACTAAATGGTATTAAAAAAGTATTTCACAGTTTACTGCTTCAGTAATAACATGCAATTCCCACCATAAAATATAAAGGGAAAAATTTTAAACATAAAAAGTCTGAAACAAATATTCATAAAAGAAGAATTTGTTAATATTCATGACTAAAATGTTCATTAAATATGCCCATTTTGTTGAGTGTGCTGTTGCAATAACAATGCATAATTCACATCGTAAATCGAATAGAACTGTCTCAATATAAATAAAAGTCATTGTGGGTATATATGTGTGTATGTTCCACATCTCCTCCTAAACTTCTGCAGCAATTTCAACCAAACTTTACACATTTATTATTTAAGACAAGAGGAAGATTATTGTCGACTTTTCAAAGTTCGAAAAGTTAATTAAACAGTCAGTTAATTAGAAATTAACTGAAACCGTTTTACTGTATTAACTTCAAAGCAAATTATCAATCAAAAATATTTTTATACCATCTTAAAGTTCAAAATTTTATCTTTTCAATGATACCAATTTTATATCTGTGAAATGTTTCCTTCAACTTTTATTAATTTTTCAAAATTTAATAAATAAATCATTACAGCAGACGATTCTTAAATAAAGCAAATTTAATGATACTTCGTTGCTAGGCAACGGTGAGACTTTGAACAAATTTCTTTCTATTTCTGTAAATATTTTAAAAGAAGTGAAAGATCACTGTCAACTTTAAAAGGCCCAAAAGTTAATTAATTTTTTAAATTAAAAA
The DNA here is from genome assembly GCA_013235015.1 of Araneus ventricosus. Taxonomy (NCBI): domain Eukaryota; kingdom Metazoa; phylum Arthropoda; class Arachnida; order Araneae; family Araneidae; genus Araneus; species Araneus ventricosus. Next base: position 634 of record BGPR01025087.1, on the reverse strand, counting down.
TTAAGCAAGATTTTGCTTTTTTTGGATATATTTCGAACGTGTTATGTTACCATAATTATTTTTATACTATCTTAAAGATTTAAAAATAGCTTTTCAGTGACACAAATTTCATTTGCGCTCAAAATTGTTGTTCTCATTTCAATAATTTAAAAAAAATTCCAATTGTGTATAAAATTCACAATTTGTAGCAATGTATTTTTTATTCTTAAAGAGCAAGAATACGTATGAAGAGCTGTTGCTAGAACATATAAACAAAATTCTGGAAGAATATTAAAGAAAAGTTTAAAACCAGACGATTCATAATTTATGTCGGGAACAATTATTGATCTGGTTTATTTTGACGCTTTTTATTAATGAAAATCTAACTATTTAATTAATTCACCCAAAACATTCGTCAAAATCCTTCTTATACTTCACTATTTATGAACGAAATTTGAAGTAAAAACGTTTCAGACGATAAAGGAATTTTTGTATTATAATTTTCTATACAAAAATAGTTTTGTCATTAAAAATATTAGACATAAAAGTGTTTTAATCCTGAGTAACGCCGGGCATAACAGCTAGTTATAAATAACTTTTAAAACATTGACAGCTATTAGTAGAATTCTAACCAAGAAAGCGCGATATCTCGATT
>BGPR01025086.1:11890-22621 GCA_013235015.1 Araneus ventricosus | reverse complement strand
GCGTTTTCAATAAAGAACAGCTTGAATCTACATTACCTCACTCATACAAAAGAGAAGCCTCATTCTTGTGAGGTATGTAATAAAGCGTTTTCACTGAAGAAGAATTTGAATCTGCATTATCTCACTCATACCAAAGAAAAGCCGCATTTTTGTGAGGTATGTGGTAAAACATTTTCACAAAAGAGCAATTTGAATGTACACTCCCTTACTCATACAAAAGAGAAGCCTCATTCTTGTGAGGTATGTAATAAAGCGTTTTCACAAAAAAATAGTTTGTATCTTCATTACCTTACTCATAGGAAAGAGAATCCCGATTCTTGTGAGTTATTGGTAAAGCGTTTCCAATACAGAACAGCTTGAATTTGCATTAACTCACTTATAGAAAACAGAAGCCGATTCCTGTGTGGTATATTCTGAAGCGTTTTCACTAAAGAATAGTTTGAATCTGAATTATCTTTGGAGTACAATGAGAGAAACCTCATTAGTGGGAACTGTGTGGTAGAGTATTTTCACTAAGAAAAATGTAAATCTATGTTACCTTAAGCATACAAAAGAGAACCCTCATTTGTGTATAGTATGTGGTAAAGCGTTTTCGAAAAGAACAGTTTGAATCTACATTACATCATTCTTAAAAATTATAAGCCTCATTCTTGTGGGGCATATTGTAAAGCATTTTCACAAAAGAACACTTTGAATCTGCGTTACCTCACGCATACGAAAAGAGAAGCCCTATTCTTTTGAGGTATGTCGTAAAGCGTTTCCCGAGAAGAGAGAACTGAGCAGATATCATCAAAACCATAGGAAGTTGAGGTTGATGTGTTTGTAATCGTTAAAGGAGATTGCTCTCTTCACTCTTCTGCTATGACACTTAATCTATGAGCATTATGCAAGGAATTTGAGACTAGTTTTTTCATGGTTCATATTTATTTTAACGACAGCTGTTTTTGAAGCTTTATCGCCACGCCTTTATTTTCTTAAGTGATATTTCATATGAAATTTTTTGTTCAAATCTTCCATCAAATGAGACATTTTAGTTTTTGAAGTAAGTATTTACATTTGCAGATGCAGTGTGGAATGTTTTTCAACAGAATATTCACTGTACAATTTTAATGTTTTTTAATGCTAACATTATAAATTAAAGCGTTTACGTACGTACTGAGAAGAACGTCAGAAAATGTTAAGAAACAAAGCAGAACGAAATTATGTTTTCAAGAGATATTGTTTGACTACTTCTTATTTTCTATCTTTTCATTTGTTTGTAAAAATTTATCACTTCTGGTTTTACGGATTTAAAGAATTTTTGGTGCTTTTCTATGTATCTTGAAACAAAATAAAGTTGTTTTTATAATACTTCATTGAAAAATATATTAACTGTATAGATATTAAATTTAATAAGTATTTTGTATATGAATATTAATAGCTTTATATTTGGCTGTTCATGTTTCTTTTAAAATAGATGATTTTTGTACCTTATCCTATTATTTATAAAACTGTCTTGCTAAACTTAATGAAGTCAATTCATAAATTAATCTTTGTTTTAGAAAACTATCAATTTATTGGTTCAGCTGTTGCGTATAAGAAATATATTTGTAACTTTAGTACTTACCTATTATACCGTCGACCATCTTAGCCAAATAAAATAAGTCGCTAGAGGACGCGCCAATTAATTTGGCGCCAAATTGACTGTAAGCTAAACGCATTACAAGCAGCAAGTTTGGCGCGATCTGTCCCGACTTTCGCGGACGACGCACGGGATAATACGTAAATGCTTAAACTGTGAAATATCTTTTTCGTTTACAGAATCAAGAATTTTTCGTGTTATAAGATGCATAAATAAAGATTTTAAAATATGAACTTTATTTTAGTACCTTTTACATTCGAGGTTTGCAATTATGCTTAAAATTGCTTACTATTTCAATATTTTGAGCCATTATAAAGCAAATCTAAAGGTACCAATTTAATTAGACATATTTTTGTGGTGCTTAGAAAGAAATTTTATCCTGTAAAAAATTCTTAAACTTTTGGTTTCGATTATGCATTGAAATCAAATATTATCGCTTCTAAAGACAAGGAAATTTATTTTTGAATCTCTGCAGAGAAATATTATTTTTTATACTAAGAATTGTTTTCTCATTATTAAGAATTAACGAAATTTTAAATAATTAGATTTCCTGCGGTTTTTCTGTTAATTCAAAGACTATAATTTTTCCTGAGTTTATAGCTGTGCAATTTTAAATAATGATTTCTTATAAGCAAAAAATATATCTTCAAATTCTTTAATAAGCTTCTTTTCTCAAAAGTAAATTATTATTTTATGAGGCAGCAAACAAATTATAAATTATTTTTATGAATTTAAATTCTGCTTTGAGAAAAAAAACGTGATTAGATTTCTCAAACAAATATGCGTTTAACTGGATTCAAAAAACTATTGAGTAAATCGGACTTACTGCTGCATTAGAATTTGTGCTCACGCTTTCTAAGTTTTGAATTCTTTTTCTATAATTTAAAGGAGGTGAAAATTAATTTTAACTTTATAAGAAAATTTATTTTATGTATTTTATATATCCCGTGGAGCAATATATTAGCTGTAAAATAATGTTTCAACTAAAAGAGAATTTTGTATGCATGCGTTCTCATTTTGGTTTAATATCCTGTAGTTACGTATTCGAATCTGATTATCATCTGCTTAAAAATTTAATGTATTTTGTTAAAAACTATAAAACAACCTCTTCGATCAATTAAACCATTAAATCAGAGTGCATAAATTAATCAGCATGCTTTAAAAATGAAGAACATTTATTTGAGAAGGGCATCAAATAATTTATTTACAATTTATATGATTATTTTGCTTATTTATATTTCAAAATATTCAACAAATAAATTGGGAAGTTATTTGTCGAATGAACAAATAAATTTAAAACATGGAAATTTGAATTAGATAAAAGAGTAAAATCTAACTCTTCTTTAAAAGGATGATTGAATTATTGCTGTTTAATGCCGTAAATATGCGATCTGGCCATTCTACTCCAACTTAAGAATATCAACAAAAGAAATGAAACTAGATTAAAGTATGAATTCGTAAAAATGGAGCAAATAAAAGAGTACACAAATCTTGAAAATGAATAAATCTTAAAAAATATTTTCCAAGTTTTATTCCAACTTAAAAAGACGGTGATAGAAGGCGTAAATGAAATTATGATTGCTTTGGCGATGGGTAAAGTAAGAACATTCCACAAGAATTTATTTGACAGACATGGGCATCGGTATACAGGACAGAACGCCGCCTCATGTCCTCATGCCTGATGCCATTACAGCAACTGTACCGGTTGGGTGGACACAGGACAAAGAAGAATAGTTTATTCCGGAAATAAATTGATCACAAAAAAAGTCGTTTCAGAGCCATTGAATGATCCCCACCCTGGGATTGCAACTATTTCGGCGTCAATATCCCAAGTACTGTGACCGTTCCATAAAAATCCTTCCACGTCCAAAGTCCCTCCCATATCCGGTTCGCAGAGAACGGGCCTTCTTTATTATACTGTTGAGTAAATGGATGTCGAAGTCTTGTACATCATGATATCGTTGAAACCGATATGTTCTTCCACGATGAACAGTAAAGAGAAAATGCACGAAAAAAGATTAATCACAATCATTATACTCTAGCAATATAGAACGCATTTCTCTGTATTTTTGAGATAAATAGAACTTTTTTCATGTGTTTATAGCTTTGCTTCATGGATTAGAAGAAACACAAAGGAAGAATACTTAAATTCAAGAAAAAAAATAACTACGAGATATATATTGTCCATTAATCACTGGCGATTCCTTCGACACCTTACCCGTTGCATAACAGAAGGATTACCTTTATTTTGCCTCGACAATCAACAGATAGGAGGGCTACGTAGTGAATATATTCAAGGGTAAATGTATCTAATTTTCTTTTGCATCCACAAAGACAAAATGCTAGTGTGTCTAGAACACAGGCTGAAGTAGTCTTTAGAACTGGAATATTATTCTCGATTAGGAAAACATTACATACAGTCTTCTTTTACATTTTGTAGACAGAACATTCCAATCATACGATCACAGAACTACTTCATAAAACTATGTACAATTTTATTTAATCTTATCTTCGGAATGCTTACGGGGAACCACGACTCATATGAAACATTGCCTCCTACAGAAAAATAAACTATTCCAATTAAATCTGTAAGATTTATAATATACTAGCTGAACCCGGCAATGCTTTGCTATTGCTAGATTTGAGAATATATATAGATTAAATGAACATAATTGAAAGTTTGATATCAATTATTGTATTTATTTAAAATTAGATATCTACTCGTATATATATATAAAACGAGTGTTCATATGTGTGTTTTGATGTGTGTGTATCGATTTACCTGATCACTTGAATTTCCAATGAAATAAATTTGCAAAAATTTGTAGTCAGCATCCGTAAATGGTAACAAAAATCCTACGATATGGTATATTTGTCCTTGAATCTTTACTGTTGGCATACAATTCTCTGTTATTATATTCTGCGCCAAATGAAGTCATTTGAAAGCATGCTTTATAATTTCGTATGCTATTCAAAAAATGCTTCGATTGTGTTGTAGTTGTAGTACCAGCGAGCAATGAGAACAATGGCTCAAGTGGTGCCTTCAATGGTAGCAATTTAACTTTACCATTCAAACAACACATCTCAGGTGCTTCATTTCTTGAATTTTAATGCGTTACAATTTGTGCAAACTTTATTCAAACTTTCAACAACAAAAACTGGATGCAAGCTGTATACAATTTCCTAATTATACTGAAATGCAATACGATCAAGTTTTACCAATTGATTTAATCTATTCATTTGCATGCGTAATCGACTATTGGTACGCTGTTCATTTCGATCACTATATGACAAAGATTGTCTTAATTCTCTAATTCTTACTCGACTTGCTTCATTTCGTGCTTCGTGTTGTTGCGATGATTCAGTAACATGTGACTGTGATATATGTAATATATTTCCTTCATTTTGTTGTGCTGTTTCTTCTTCTGCTTCATTTTGTCTCTCTTCTCGTTTTCTCTTAGCTGCATTTGCACGACGACCAATATTGTGTCGTTTTGGCGGTATTTTTATCAACAGCAAAATGCAATTCCAACAGCAGAGTCGAACAGCGAATGTAAAATCAAATTAAAAATAGTTACAAAACTTCACTTCATAATGCAGCAAAATCATCACAATTAATATTGAACATAAAGAAACTTACAAAACATTAAAAAATTGAACATTACGAAACTTCACAAAATTTAACCTTCACTTTATAAAAGTCAGATTTAGGCTTAGGTTTAGTAGATAGGTATGTTTGAGACGTATGCTTGCTATAAAGCCGCTTTGTCTCCAATTGAGGATAAAAAAATTTGAGAACTAATTCTCGAGATGAAAACTACACATGACAGTCGGCCTCACCACCCACTCCCACGCTCCATCACACTTTCCGAATCTAAAAGTCAGAATGTAAACAAATCCAATTGCCAAAACAACAGCACTCGAGCTTACTTCTACGCACGCGTGACAGCATTTCTTACCTCATGAACTTCAAGGTGAGAAGTACTGTCTTGTGGCGCCATCTATATTGAATTAATAGTACCGCTACTATTGATATTATATTTGTGATTTTTCTATCTTTTGAAATGAAAACACCAGATTTTAGAAAAATATATTTATTTGGACATAGACAAATAAAAGACAGACAACACACACGAAAATTCTAGAGCGGTACGGTGCACTCAGAAGCCAGAGCTATTTCAAAAATAAAGACCGCAAATATTCCTAACATCTAACCTCTCTTCCCGAGGTCGATGCAGAAACCCCCTTATTTACAAAAAGCAACCCTGCGTTAGGAAGGATTTGCGCCAAGCGTCCTTTCAACCATCACCAACGGCAACCAAACATTACAATATTATTAGACCCCTAACTTTCTTTCTACTGGTCAGATCGAGAATTTGAATAGCTTTAAACCTTCTCCGAACAACGCGGACCATTTTGCGAAAAACCGCGCGTAAATAGGTCCAGTAGTTTTTTAGTCTATAACGTACACACGAAAATTTCCTTACATATATATTGACTTATTTAGCATAGTTGACTACCATCCTGAAATAAAGCTTCCCCGCCCTGTCGCAGTGTCTGGGGTCCATTAAAGAACGATCGCTGCAACATCTCGGATACTGAAATCGGTGTCCTAACGGCCATCACCGGCCACGACCCAGTTCCTCCCGAAGGAGGTAAGGGGTAACTCAACCTACACCATTACTATGCCCACCAGGGAAACAAGAACCCGCTTGTTTATACGGCGATTTTTCATCCATATACTCTTGGTGCCCCCCCGGTGGGGGGATAGCTGACTGCCAAGTTCGACGGCTTACCTAGGACAATAAAGCTATGGCATCGACCTTGTGAAGACCGCTGTACACGATTGAATTCGTACGTGAGGCAAACAAAACCAACTTTATCTGTACGATTTCTGCTAACTCCCAGGTTAAATCATTGCATTAAGACGTATTGCATTCAATATTTTTTCCTGCTTATTAAAGATATTTTGATCTGTGTTTATCATTTGAAAATTAACACTAAGACTACTGTTATAAGGTTGGAATTCTATCATAAAGAATAAAAGATTAAAAATTTTAGTTACACACGACCATTCCGTTTCTGTTGTGCTGTCGTTTCATTATTTCATTTATTAAAGCACCCGTTACGTTGAATTAAATGCTATAATTATTACTTTTCAGCTGCAGATGGAATTCAATAATAAAGAATAAAGGGATCAAGCTTTCAGTTAAATATATTTACATGATCATTCCTTTTCTCTCATCTTGCATTTACAGAATAAATTATTAGAACAGCGACTTCCATGTCGCATTAAATATTGCAATTAGTAGTTTTCAACTTTAGATTTCAATTATCTAGGGATTACAATTGATTATCATAAACAGAGATGACACGGTTACTCTAACAGTTTTTAAATAAATCAAGCAAAGTATCTCAGTAAATTTTTACCTTCGAAAAGCAATCATGATATGAAATTCTCAACTCTTTGTTTTGCAAATGAGTTTAAAAGTAATTAATATTAATAAAGCATTCACAATAACTTTAAACTTTAACCTTATAACTGTGATGCTAAGTTTAAGTTTAAAAGCTTAATGTGGATCTTAAGAATGAAAATTATTGACTCATTTTTGAATCTATAACATGGAATAATGCATGACTAGCAATCTTGAATAATAAATAATTTGCACTTTCTCCAAAAGCGAAAATTCTAATCATAATAATATTCAATTCTGGGTTGTCAATTGTTTAATTATTTACAGAAGAGATGTAAAAATGAATTTAAATCTCTATCATAATTTTGTATGTGAAATTTAGCTGTCTTGTTACCATACGATTCATGAAAAGTAGGAAAAAAGGAGCAAATTATTCATGGAATCGTCGATTCTATCCTATTTTGTCTATGCAAATAAAGTTTTCTAAACAAATTGAAACGTGACTTTTATTTATGTTTTCTACTAATTTTCGTATTTCCATTGTAATATATTTTGAGATAAATACAATTCCTGGACAGAGTAGAATGCATGAATTATATATACTGTAATTTAGAATATAAATAGTTTCTTGATTTATATTGGATTTTTATGAAATACCGTTTCATAAATTGTTGGAAATCGCTTAGAAATATTTGTATTCGTATGAGAATGTTTTCTCTTTCTATGAACTATAGGCAAATAAAATTGAGATTTTGAATCGTAAATACCAATTGATAAGATTCTCTTAAACAGAAATTTGCATTCTGAATGGCGTATTGTTGACAGCTGTAATACATTTTATTAGAAAAGCTATCGTTTTGTGCTTTAGTTGAAATTTTGAATAATGCATATCAATGGTATAGGTAAATATCACGCGCCATTGGAGTTAATAAATAGTAAGTTTTCGCAACTAATATATCTTTCAGTTTTGTCAAACATTTAAACTGTCTTTCATATAAAGAAATCGCATCAAGGCACGCATATTTTTAAATAAATTATGTATTATCATAAAATATGCTGAAGTATGAGCACACTTACTAGGTGGCCCAGCGATTAATGCTTGAAAAACTATTTAATAGATGGCGCTAGTTGCGAGCAAGTGAGACCAAACTTGGCGCGCATGACCATTAGAGCGGGCAATTGTATAGGTGTGTGTTTCGTAGCGAGCGGTGAGTTTAAGTGTGTTGTTCAGTTGTGATTGTCACAAGCGAAAATAAATAAATATTCAACAGATATTTGAGTGTTTATTGTGCTTTAAATGCCATGAAAATGTTAAGGCAGTGCAACGGGCATGGCAGGAGGAGTTTCACAACAAGAACTAGCCAGAGAAAAGGATTGCAGTCCACACGATTGACAGAGATGTCTGATCAGGCGTGATGGAAGGATTCCAGAAACGCTTCGCTGCTGTCCTTGTTAAGAAAGCGGTCACTTCGAACCCCTTCATGAATTGTTTCCTACTATGTAATTTCAATATATATCATTAAAATCTTTTCCTCACTCTTATTTGTTTTAAAATTCGGATTCGTTTCAAACATTACCCGCTGGGTCACCCTGTACTTCCGCACACTTGAAGCAGAATGTTAACGTTTCCACTAGTTTGCCTCGATAATATTTTAAAACAAGCTATCTAAAATATATTACTGTATCTTATAAATTCTTTCTTGAATAGAATACTTATAGTAAAAAAAATATTTATGTCTGCAATAAAAAATCTGAAACTCTTACATGAAACGCGTTTTATAACCTTCAAGATTTCACAAAAAAAAACAGCAAAAAATATCTAAAATACGTAGTAAGTACCTTCAATATAGCCAATAGTGTAAACATATGACATTTTCTCTTCCTACGTATCATCCTTTTTCAAATACACAAAAAACAGTTCCGGTGTTGCATGTTTCAGCTTAGAAATTTTAAAAGAAGGATTTCAATAAAAACATCTCCGGAACTTGCGTCTCTAGTGTTTTGGTTCTCCGTGAAAAGCAATTTATCAATTTTATCGACAAGAGCATAGAAGCGATATATATCACGAATCTTCAAAACTAAACAAAAAAAAACTTTCTTCAGCGAGATTTTATGATATATTGATAGTGGTGTTCACTGTTGAGAATTAAATGTCACAGTTCCTTCCATTTGACTGTAAAGATACTTTATTTTGCATTAGAATTATTGGAATACTTCTTCAGAATCAAATGACATTAATCACATTAAACTGTTTAAATAGTAAAGCAAATACTTTTGCTACGCTTTAAAAAAATAAATTTTAAATAATAATAGACCTGGATTGACGAAAAATTAACGTTTAACATGGTAAGCAAGATTTTGCATTTTTTTAATATAAAGTTCGTGGAGAAATTTGTAATTAAGTTAGTTATGAGATTTTATAATTGTAATTCTAATCCAAATTGAATATAGTCATGAATAAGCTTTTTAATACGCAAAGTTCGTTGAATTTTTAATGAATATTCTTTGTCACTTTATCAAATATTTTGATTATAAAAACGCAATGAAAATTTCATGAGTTATCAGTAAATATATAACCTTATAATTATTTTCTGACCTTCAACTTTCCGGCGAGCTGAACTAAAAAGCTCAATTACCGGACATCCCCCCTTCAAAAAAAGAAAGGTATTTCAACATCCAAAGAAAAGAAGACTATTACGAACTAATAGTGTAAAAGTGAAAATGCCTGTGCTGTACATAGTGTAAATATTTCTTTCTTTTTGTTTTTCTTAAATAAAATTCCCGTGTCTTGCCCATCAAACCGTTCAGTGACCGGCCTGGTCACGGGTACGGGGGTAAGAGACGGTGTTCTGTTCTGTCAATTTTAAACTGAATATTTTTTTTGTTTCTGAACAGTTGATACACAGCAGATTCAATCATACGTGATAGAGGTTCATATATAGAGAGAATTCCGGATTTTGAACTTTCTTAATCCGGAATTTCCGGATTTGTGACTCACTATCTGTCTATATCCATGTATCTGCTAAACAAATATATCGTTCAGAGATCAGTTATATGTATTATATACAGTATTATGCCAAAATGCAGAACATCCTTGAACATGGAGAGCCTAGATGTTGCGCAACCTGTGAAATATTATATGAATGCCCTAGTACCGCAATTGTACAGTGAATTTATTACTTAAAACTGGAAAAAGAGATGAGGAATGGTTAAAATTGCAGTTAAAAACTCTTTGGCAAATTTATCAACAGGAAACTTCCACGCATAATGGAGTTCGTTGAACTTCGTCTTTTTATAAACTTTTATTCAACTAGAGTGTCTTGTCTTCAAATCTTGAGATCGATTTCTTACCGACTTCCAATCGAGCTACAGCTTTGACATTTAGCACAGTGGTGAGTTTCCGGAGACAATACAATATTATGCAAAACATTTGCAATCTATACCTATTTTAAACCTAACAAAATGATCTTAAAATTTTAGCACTATATTTGGGCGATAAAGTTTGGAAGGTGGTGCCCACACGTTACATAGGGTTGTAACAACACCACTAGACGACACACAATAGAAGGGAGCGCGGCCTGTGAATCATTCCCGTTTCAGAGCGGCTTGAGGGTCAAAGGTCAGATCTTGGAAGTGAATCTTGTTTCGCCTCTCGGTCTGTGTCGCACTTTTTCAAATTCGAGATAATGTAATCGC
>BGPR01025086.1:0-11790 GCA_013235015.1 Araneus ventricosus | reverse complement strand
GGCATTCTATAGAATGCCTAAAACTAGCCGGCAATGTATGAAACGATTTATATTTCACACATTTCCTAGGCATTCTATAGAATGCCAAATGACAAACCGGCAAAGTATGAAATAAATCGCCGATTTGATTATATAAGAAATAAAGTTAAGTGCAATTCAAAATTAAATTATTTGCTTCCTTGATGTAATAAGTAGATTCACAATTTATTTTGTTTTCTTTAATAAGAAAGGCATAAACTTTTATGTGAAAACTTTCATTTTGCCTTACGAATTTTGTATAAATGATTTTTTAATGGTACTCTTTTATTATTTTTTCTAAATAACATTTGTATTTTTGAGGAATGCACGCCTTTTAAATAATAGCCTTATTATGATCTTTTTTTCATACTTTGCCTAAATACCATTTGTCATTCTATAGAATGCCTAGGTATTATATACAATGCCTATGAAAAGTATATAATAAATCTCATATTTCATACTTTGCCTAAAAACGCCCGGCATTCTATAGAATGCCTAGGTACTCTATAGAATGCCGGCGTTTCACACATTGCCGGTAACATATAGATGGTGCGTATTGAAACGGCTACCCCAAAGTGATCGGCGGCTAGAAAAAGCAAGGAAGAAATACTGAATATTACGGATTTATATTTCAGATAGTTAATGTCATTAAATCATTTTAAAAATGTAATTGTACATATGTATATAATAATTTTAATATGTGTTTCATACTGGAGAAATCGGTAATTGAATTTGGTTTACTATGCCTAACATGTCGTGTGTATTCGTGTCAGCCGTCGCTAAAAAGTAGAAAATAAAATAAGTAAAAAAAAAAAAGTATAAGCTTTTATTCAAAATAATGAGTGCATATAATTTTATTTTTACTAAAATATAATCCTTGAATAGCAATGCGAAAAAATGAACGCAAAAGTTGAAAATAATTTTTCTGATAACAATAAAATGCATTGTTCGAATAAAAGCGTGGGCGCCTTATATAGTACCTTATATTTTGTGTATATTTCTTAAACAGATGGAATATTCCTAGAAGACAAAGGCGCCACGGTTTTATTGGAACCATGCATTTTATTGTAATCAGAAAAATTATTTTCAACTTTTGCGTTCATTTTTTCGCATTGCTATTCAAGGATTATATTTTAGTAAAAATAAAATTATATGCACTCATTATTTTGAACAAAAGCTTATACCTTAAAAAAAATTTAAAATTTATTTTTCTGGTTGTTAAGTGGTGTTACAGGAGCTCAGAACACCATTTTTAAGCGATTCTCTTTGGAACTTTCAAAGAAAACTACGCATTCATCTGGAGTTCCAAATTGTGATAATTACTATTTTATACATTCTTAATCTAAGTCTTAATCTTTCAGTACAGTAATTCTCAGACCAAAAAAAAGCAAGTCAAACTCAGCAATTGTTTTTTTTTTTTAATTTTGAGAATCCAAGACTGTAAAAGTTTGTTAAATAATGCAACGAAACATTACAAATTTAAAAAAAAATTACACGTGCTACTTCTCGAATGACATTGTTTGAAAAATATCTGTCCGCTTGTATTATGTGTATCGCATAACCCATTATTACCTAGCTTCCATTTTAAGGGACGCGACTCTTCAAAAAATGCATCATAAACTCGCAGGAATTAGTTTTTAAACGTAAATTTTACAAACAAATATTTATAAATATTTGCTTCTTTTATGTTCAATCGATGGCAGCACGTATCAAGGGTTCGGTTGATAACTTAGCCTTTTTATTTTCAAGTCAGACTCGAAAGTAATTTTTTACAATGTGAAAAAGAAAGGGGCACATTTGTTCAATTATTTATTAATTAATTTGTTTTAGCCCAGTGGTTAGGTAGTTGAATTCGGAATTAATTAGGGGAAAGCTGGAAGTTTTAATCCCTTCAGTTTATGTCTGGAATGAACATACTAAGTTTTCCCCCTCCTGCTAGGTAAGGTTTAGCCGCTGCGTGCTTTAGTTTAGTTATATTAACGTCCCGTTTTGAAGCAACACGAGGGCTATTTTGGGACGGACCTCGTAATTTTAAGCCCCGGTCAGGTGACGGGGACGACACCTGGGCTGGCGCCCCCCTCGCTCTTCAAGCTTCCACACCACACCAACGGGAGGACGTTTGACCGCTGCGTATGATTTAGCGTGCAGCAGGCCTCATACACGGCGGATCTTCGGTGGAATGGGGTCTCGGACCTGGAGCCCTCCGGCCCCAAAGCGAGGCCTTGCCACTAGGCCACCGCGGCCCTAGCCGCTGCGTGCAGATTTGTAGTAAGAAAATAGGACTTTTTTCAATAATCGAACAATATCTCAAAAACAACTCATGATATCAAAAACATTGAAATGCAAAAGCTGTAGAGCTTGAAATTCTGAATAAAATGAGTACCAACACTTATTATAGTCAATGAAAATTAAGCTCACAATTGCGCTTCAAACTTTTGCCTAAATCGCTAATCACGCGCTTGAAGCGAGAGGGAACCAAGTTATCGGTTCACCCTGCCTCCAATTATTATATATACATTTTAACCCTCTAAACGTTTTAAACGTATTTTTCCGTTTCTCGTATTGAGTTCAAAAGCAGGTATTCTTGTTCGTATGCATAATTTCTTAAACTACCACGGAAACTTCTGATTTAATAAGATTTCGGAGACTTTATTAAACGCGATAAAGATTCAATTATTCACATTGAAACCAAATTTTTTAGACTTTAAAGCTAGTACGTCAAAATAGCTCACCGCTCAGAGGGTTAAATTTGTTCAGGATGCTTTTATAATTATTTCAAGGTTTTATTTAGTGTATTTTGAGGGGGGAAACCACTGTTATTATGATTTAATGGAGGGAAACATTACAAGAAAGCTTCAGCAATGGTTGAGAACGTGTTATTAATTAGAAGCAACAGATTTCTCAACCGAAAGACCTCACCGATTTCTCAACCGAAATAACTCAAAGCTTCTACCGCATTCAGGCATATGTACGGCATTTTAAATAAATTACCGGTTATTTTGCAAAATAAATCTAGCAGGAGGGGGAAAACTTAGTATATTCATTCCAGACCTAAACTGAAGGCATTAAAACAATTTCCAGCTTTCCCCTAATTAATTCCGAATTCGGCCTTTTTTCACGACCCAACCACTGGGCTATTTGTATTTAACAAATAGATCAGTAAATGCAATTGTAAGAATATTTTTTTCTTTTTGGAATTTCACATAATTTTAGATTTTTTTTTTTTTTTTTTGCATTTTACATTATTTCCTTAAATCGGAGCGCTAGGATTGGGAAGTCCCTGAACCATAAATGTTTCAGGCAGGATTCTTTAGTAATTTTCCAGCTTATTTCCCGACATGTAATATTCGTATACAAAATATTATTGCAAAAATGCGACTTGGGCATTAATGGGTTGATATTAGAAATAAATTTGGAAGTATTTAAGATATTTACTCCACGGTAGATTTCGGGACTTTAGTAATGAGGTAGCAATTATCTCAGTTCTATATCCATCCTAATCTCCCGATGGATATACTAAGAGCGTTAAGATCACCAGTTCATAAAAAACATAAACAGATAGTTTCGCCAGCAGATAAACATCTAAACTGATGTTTAGGTGTAAGTAACAGCCTTAAACTGATCAGATCCAAACTAAGATATCACTACAGCTTTCATAACAGCAAGGTGGTGAATTTTATAATCTCTATGACCACAGCGATTTAGCCGCAGCTGAATTTTATCTTTAGCTGTTTAAAGAAGATATTATAGATCTTAATAGGGCTTTTCGCACCATAAGGTTGTTCAACAACTGAAGCGTGATCAAATTTCAGTCGGAAACGTGAGATGCTTCAGGATGTTGACGGTTCAACAAACCACCCTCTCCAAGACATCAGTGTTTCATTAGTGTTTTATCACGCCATCCCATCACTCTGTATCTCTGAGGGTGTTTCGCATCTAAATTGCCATTAAGTTATTTTTGCGAAAATGGGTGCACTTCTGCGAATTGTTCTCCCCCTTCTTGACGATAGAACTTCCACGTGCTTCATCTTCCGGAACAGAGATTAATCGATTGGGTTCGGACATCAGCACTTTTACTGAGGGAGTATTTCTGGGAGTGCCTTCGCTTCTTTCGAAATGTTACTCATCGTAGATTGTTGTGATTTTTGAGATTTGGTACTTACTAGAATTTCGAAAACATTGTGTATGACTTCACTTTTGAGTCAATTATAAGAACTATTACTTTCTTGATACTTCATTCGTGGAAGCAATTGCAAATTGTAATTTATTTCATTTATAATAGAAAATATTATATTTGCGGTTGTGCAGACGAATGAAATTTTAATAAACTGTAAAATTTTTCTGATTAATGTCATGATTTTTTAATTTACAACTTATGAAGAAATGTCTCTTGGAGCCTTGCATAGCTTCAAACCTGGATCTTAAATAACAGATAAAGAACCTGAACCAAATACTGAAAAAAATTATTAGCATATGCAAGTGTATATTCAGTCATTTTCTAAACAGCTATAATTCTATAATTATTTACAGTTCTTTCTCTGTGTATTATTTTATCATTTTGGTTATATGATAAACAATCAGTCATTAGCTGATGTTATGCCAAATAATTAACTGTGCTGTTAATGTTTAAAGAGGATAAATTCATTTCAGTTTAGTTAAATTAACATTCCATTCTGAAGAAATACAAGAGCTATTTTGGGACAGACCTCGTAATATTGAACCGCGGTCATATGACAAGAAAAACACCTGAGCTGGCAACCCCTATCCAAAATGCCGCACCACAAAAGTGGGAGGAAGTTTGACCCACTATGTATGATTTATGCGGCGGATCTTCAGTGAAATCGGGTTTTGCACTTGTGGAACCCTCCAACCCCGAGGCCGAGATCTTAAAACTAGGCCTTCGCGGCCCAGGTAAAAAAATTCAGAATGATAGTTGTAAAGATGCAAAGACGAATTACGCTATATTTTACAACTTAAATGAAAAACGATGGCGTGCATTCTCTGATATCCACTTGTTGTCTCACGCCAAGCATCAATGACTTGGATTTTCAAAAATTGACCAGTTTTCTGAAAACTTTAAATGTGGTGTCACGTGAATTGATCTCAATAAAACAGATGTAGACTGTGCCTCCTCAATTTCAGAAAAAAAAGAAAATTTCAAACAATGAAAATATTTTGTAACTCTAATTTGTTTAATAGCACACTTAATTTTATTTTCAGAGAAATATTGTGAATTATGTGATGATGAATAAATTTTTCAATTTATTGATTTTTATTCTGAATATACCTTGATGTCCTTCGAAAATCATTTCTTGAATGATTTCGCAACTGAGATGATAATGAATATCCCTCAAAAATTAAAATGGATTCAAATAGGCATTTATATCTCACAAAAGGTAAAATTTCCTTTATTTCACGAAAGAAAGTTTTAGAACGTGATTTCTATATTTGATACACACTTTTTATCAGAATTAATTCGTATTTTGTTTCCAAATGATTGATCTCTGTAATAATATATTGCAAATCGCTTCATTAAATAGTTCATTCTCTACTAATAAATATGAGGCAGTTTTAAGCGTTCTTTTTCGTTTGTTCTTTGACACAATGAAAGAATTAATTTTTCGAAAGCTATTCAGCACTTTTTCTATTAGCTATTCAGTACAAATTTATGACTCCATCTCTTGCATCGCAACTGAATTAATATTTTGAAAGATTCAGACAAGCATCATTATTTTTAATTTTGATTAAGAAACTGAGATTTATACAAAAATAACAGTGCATTTTCAACGACGGAAAACCCACCAGGAGGCTTCCGATTTCGATAAGAAAAGTCATCCAATTAATTAAGTAAAATCCTCTGACGTTGGATTACATCTTTGAATTAAAACGTTCTAAGGGCAAAATGGTAATTCTATGCATTAGTATTGAAATAATTCGATAAGGATATTTTTGGAAAAATAATGTTTGCTCTAGAAGCTTTCAGACG
Source organism: Araneus ventricosus (assembly GCA_013235015.1). Lineage (NCBI taxonomy): Eukaryota > Metazoa > Arthropoda > Arachnida > Araneae > Araneidae > Araneus > Araneus ventricosus. The sequence continues at coordinate 5,786 of BGPR01025086.1, read as the reverse complement.
GTGTAATTTTTTTTTAAGTATTTGAAATGTAGGTTTCCAAAATTATCTGATAAAATAATGTATATATTCCGTGGTAAACGACAATTTTTCTAATAATTTTCAATACAGCTCCTTGTAAAAATTTCATCTGTGTTTCGTTTTGGTTAATGCAGACTACGATGGATGGAATTAAAATGATTTCTTATATTTTTGTTTAGTCGGTACATTTTGCGTTAGATTCATATTGCAAAGTTCACTTTCATTCGTTATTTTCATCGTATTTTTTTTTCCCTTTTAGCGCTTATGTTTCGTTAACAGCTTTGTCCAAAGTAACTTAATCGGAAATAACTAAACTTAAAAATCTAAAAGAAAATAAGTTTATTTTTTCAGCATAACGTTCCTATGCAGTATTGGAGATTTAATTAAATAGAAAATACTTCCTTCATAAGGAATTTAGATTTTTTTTCTCAAAAATTTGAATCACATTCCTCTAAAATGTTTATTCAATTATTCTTAGAATTCAATATACAGGATGGGTGTGGGTGTGTGCGGTGCGGTGCGTGTGGGTGGCGTGTCTGTCTGTGTTTGTGTGTGTGTTTGTGTGTGTGCGTGCGTGTGTCTGTCTGTGTTTGTGTGTGTGCGTGCGTGCGTCTGTCTGTGTGCTAGCACGTGTGTGTATCTGTCTGTCTGTCTGAGAGTGCGCGCGCCCGCGCTTAGTTTCATCGGATAATGAAGACAATAAAATAAAAATTTTAAAAAACTATTCTTTCCACTGGCTTATTCTATCCAAATATGATACAGATCTACGATGTGTGCGTGTGCCAGCCAGCATCATACATAACACTAGCCAAATATCTGATGTAAGATATTTGGTTGTTTTGGTATAATTTTGTTTCTTAAAACATAGCAAACGAATTAATTCATTACGCAAAAAAGAAGAAACATCCATCTACCTCACTTCGTTTTTGCCATACCGTGTTCGCATATAGACAAACTTAATTCCAAACATTTTTTTTCCGCATTCAGGGAAGTCTGAAACGTGAAGATTCATATACATCTTGAGCACGATTTTTTTAAAAATTTTAATAATGCTCTCTTGATACAATAAAAATTAAAAAGTATTGAAAATAAAGCCCGTCATATATTTTTCAGGATACGTAATAACTGCTCTGTAACAGTTGTTACAGAGCGGATTACAAGTGATAGGGAAACTCTATAAAGAAAAGAATCAATGAGCAATCAATCTTTGGCCCATGTTGTTAAGGTACGTGACTACGCTCGGGTTGAAAGTTTTGAAAAATGTTATAAAATCCTTATATTTTTGGATTATTGAATAAAGTAGATTGGGAAAAAAATATTAAACAAAAATAAATTAGTTAAATGCCAAAAGTGTTTTGAAAATTGGAGGAAATTTGACTTTTCTTTTTTTTGCTAAAAATAGGCATAAAGCTAAGGTGATGAACCGTCCTTCTTTTGTAAGTTCTGGCCTCCCTCGAAAAGTGTACAATAAATTATGTTACAAATGTTTTTAGTATGCATTTATCATATTATTGTGTATTCTGTATTATTACTGTAATGAATGAAACCTTTCTTTAATTTACGATACTTTTTTATCTTCAATTTATTTATGTCCTTCTTTTCATTGGAAAAAAGTTGGTCACCTTAATAAAGCAAAAGCCTTCTAGTTTAGAAGTTTATCGAATGAGAGAGAGAGAGAGAGAGAGAGAGAGAGAGAGATTTGTTCAAAATCTTGAAGATATCTTAAGAAACGCATTACCTAGTTCCTGAACTAAGCTATACTGTTTAGCAAAACCAAATGTAAAGGTTGATACAGTGAAACCTCTCTGAGCGGCCACCCCTCCGTTCCAAGAAAAATTGGCCGCTTAGAGGGGGTGGCCGCTCTGAAGGGTTTCGTTACAATTACAAGATAATTGCTATATTACATAATATAAACAAGTCTGACACATATTACTTATTTAAAATGAAGTTTGAGACTTATCTAAAGAGAAAATAGTACTTTATTTAATAATTTTTTTATATTTTTTGAAAAAAGGATACAATTTGTGACTGTTTTAAGTTTTTACCCTTCTCGGAAAAAAACCACTTTTTCCAAGTTCGTTTTCCAGTTTAAAAAGTAAATCTCTAGCCGATGCGTTTGTTAAATGGGATGGGCGAACCCACCCGGCGGCCGTTCAGAGGGGTTGGGTGGCCGTTCAGAGGGGTTATTTTAACATTAGGTCTATGGGCTGAAAAATCCGTGCCACGAAAAATTGGCCGTTAAGAGGGGTGGCCGCTATGTAGAGGTGGCCGTTCGAAGAGGTTTCACTGTACTTTGAATTGATGCGGTGGTCAATAGGCTAACATGGTTATCACTATGTCTGTAGCACCAGGGCCAGAATTAACTTGACGTTACCGTGACAAAGAGTAGCTACTGCATCTATTTAGGCGAGGTAACTCGGAATGGTACAACCACCGTTTACAGGCATGCATGTATGCTCGTGCAGGTGTGACGCAACGCTGAAGAAGCTAACTCATAATAACAATTATAACTTTAATAAACTTAACAAGATAAAATTAAAAGTAAGGTAAATGATAATTAGCATGTCGACAACAGGAACATAAATCATAGCAAGTGCAAGAAGAGAGAGACGACAGATAATGCTTGAGCCTTTATAGTACTCAGCTCCCTACTACGCATGAGCGAAGTAGACAGCGCACGCAGGACGACGCTGCTGCCACACTGTAAATAAGCTCTAATTGCATTTAATTTTTAAATACTGGGTATCGACTAAATATAGCGTGCAATTTTCAATTTCTTTCACATCATGAAGCATCAAAATCACTATAAAATCTTTTTAAATTAACAAATTGCTTATTCTATAGCTTAGCTACAAAACATATTGAGCAGTGGCGTAACTACAGGGGGATGGACCACGCAGTCAGATAATTTTATAACTAAGAGCAGCGGTACTAGCTCAACCACTGCTTACATAAAAAATAACATAATTCATATTTTTCGACTTTTGTCGGTAAATTGCCAATTTTTTTTTTGTTCAAACAAAGGCTGTTAGTGGACGCACGATTTCACAAACTATAATATTTACAGAGATCAAGGGTGTCAAACAACAAATTATATTACTAATAAAATGTTTATTTACTCAGGAATTTATTCCTTTTATTTTGAGGTTAATGGGCCCTAAGTATCTTGTAAATGAAGGGCGGCATGTTGTAAGTTCGCCCCATACGCCGAAAGTTGCAGCTACGCCACTGATGTTGAGATATGTATACACCAAATTTGAATAAAAAATGTGCATTGGAATTTGATTTATGAGGCATTTTTCTTTGGAAGATTTCACCAAAATTTAGAATTTAAGAAACAGCATTTATAGATTTGTGAATAAATTTTTAAAATGGTGTAACCACTTCATAACTTTAAAATTCCCCTGGATGGTAATTCACACCTTCTTCTATCTCCTTACAAGCTCAATTTTCTTAGAGGCTTTTATCTTTTTTATGTGAAGTTTTGAAGGAAGTGGCGAATGCGTTTTTGAAGCAATAATTCTTATTCGATCAAAAGAACTGCAACTGTCAGAAGTATATCTATCAGGAATGATATTTAAATCATTCAGAATTAATTTCAGACCATAAAATCCTTCATTTAACTGAATGACAGCAATATATCGTGACAAAATCGACTTGTGAGTGTACGTGAATGCAGTACAATAAGCAGAATTTAAAAAAGTAAAGCTCTTTATTTTACAAATATTCTAAACAAAGAAACGTAGCACAGGTATTAAAACAGCACTTGTAAGAATTCCCAACAGAGATTACCATTAAAATCTCAACACAGCGCTCAAAGGCTTCTTGTTAGCTCACCAGCTTGCCTGCTGATCAAAATCCAACCAACTCTTCTTGACTTGAGAGCTTGCCTTTATACTTTTCAACAGGAAATGACTTCATTACGTAGGAAGTGACGTAATCTCTAGAAAGTTCATGAAACCAGTAGAAATAGGTTGAAAGTTCGAGGTCCTTCTAGAAAATTCCTTTTGTCGCCAAAGTCCCCAACTTTGCCGCCAAGTCGCCAAATTTTTCGCCAAGGTCGCCAAATTTATCGCCAAGTTTGTCGCCAAAATTAGCATCTTAGAGAAACGACTTTATATCTTTGCAACAATATATTGCAAATCTTAGAGTTTTAAGGGTGAAGAATGTCTCCTTTTATATAATGCTCCACAAAAACTCTATTGAATCGCTCATTTTGATTTGAGTCTTCCCATGTGCACATTTTAGAAGAAGTGACTCTCACAAAGGATTGCTTCTCATTTATCTCTCTTGCAGCAGCATTCATAGACTTTTCAGAAACGCGAGAACTAGAGTGTGAACGTTTTTCTTCTAATAAACCGGAAACTCTAGATACGAGCTTTCGGTTTTTAAGAGGGTATCTCAGGCTCAATAGGTCCTTCTAAAACTCGCCCACCCAGAGAGCTATGCAGTTTTAGACCCGAAAATAGCTGTTATATAATTTAAAAGAAATTTGTACAAAAATTTTCCAAATCGAGCAAAAATTTGAAAATAAACTGCCTTTTAAAAAATAAGGAAAAATAAATGAATGTAAAGAATATAATGAAGACAACAAATTAGTGATATTCAAGAATACATTCTCTAATAAACGCGTCTATATTTGCTTATACACTTTCGCTATTCCCAATTGTGCAATAAGTTCCGAAATTTCATGGTTAATTTCGGATAATATGGTAATCAGAAAATATAAACAATAAAATATTTTTTATAGATGAGATAAATATTTTTATAAAAAAAGTTGCCTTCAAAAAAGTCTCTCCAAAACAAAAAGTTATGTATGATAATCAAATGATTTCGGGGATATCTAAGAAATGGGAAAAAGTATTTATTAATTCAAATTAGTAAATGCTAGTAAATAATCAGAAACAGGAATAATAAGTACATAGATTCAAAGAGATTAAAATAAATAATTTATTTTTTCTCCATACGCATTTTCTCGTTGATTGTTTCGATACTGTAAATATTTCTAACGTATTTGTTGCAAACTTCCCCACAAAAAAGTAAGAGAGGTCGGTCCATTAACCCTGTGAGGGCCTGGCCGGATGGGGGAGGACCCTCCTTCAACCTTTAACCTTTCTGGTAAGTTGTCTTCTTGCTTTAAGCTATAAAGTCAGTTCTACCAGCGACGCTTCAACTGTGAGGTGTCACCCATTTTTCAGAACACTTTTGGGGAGCTTAAGTAAAGAACTCGTGTGCACTCTGTTGAATGTTGAAGAGAGAGGCACATTATCGTAAGATGAATGTATTGATGAGTTTGTAGTGCTTGATAAGTGCATGATATCCTATGTCTAACATAATCTCGATGTCGTCCAGAAAATAAAACGATTTCAATGTCAGACAGCGAGTCGTCTCATCATTGCATTTCGAGATAAATACAATCTCATTTACCATTATATATATATATATATATATATATATATATATATTCGTTCGTTTATACATTTTCGTTTGTTTTGTGTTTTTAGAGGGGATGACGGCAATTTTTAACGGATTACGTTTGTCGTCAGCAGAAAAAAGCACAAATTAATATCATGAGCGAGCTTCCCTTCCTGACGAGCGGCTCGCTATGATATTTTTCAATTTTTTTTGGTTTTTTCTGGTTTTTGTCTATTTAGCCATTTTGTCCTTTTTTACTGTTTTTGAGTTTTTATTTTGTGTTTATAGGTTGGTTTTGATATATATATATATATATATATATATATATATATATATATATATATATATATATA
>BGPR01025084.1:0-22624 GCA_013235015.1 Araneus ventricosus | reverse complement strand
ATGGCGGGTTTGCTCGAGGAGAGTATACTAGAAGAACTGAAAAGTGTCGATAGTTTCTTGTGGGCGAAAGAACTTTCGTCAAAGTGTTTTTCACCAGGAAATTCTTTCGGTATACATTTGGGATTGTTTGTCCCCTCAAGCGCTCTACTGTAATCTTGTATCGAAACATCGAGATGAAATTATAAGTAAATGTCCAGATCTATTCACTCTAGACATTTTGATCCAATACAACAATACCGGGGCTCATACAACTCAATTAATCCCAGGAGAAATTTGAAGAATTTCGGTGGTAACTTCTTCAACATCCGCTTTAAAGCCTAGATTTAGTTTCAAGGTTTAACATTTGTTTGTTCCACTTAAATTTCGAGGGTTTCTCTGTCGATGTAGATGCTGAATTAGAGGTACATAAGTGGGTGAGACAGAAGTTCTAAGACTTTCGTGCAGCAGGTATTGTAACACTGATAAAGAGATGGGATAAATGTATCAATGTAAATGACGATTATGTAAAGAAATAAATATTTTTTCACGTAAATATATTTTTACTTTTTTCTTTTTGGCTTTTGTAAACTACTTACCGATTTACGTCGTATTTGTATGGATTATTGTTCTAAGAAAGCTTTGCATAACAAATGTTAGAACACCAACTGCGGTTTGAAACGTAATCAGTTTGATAAATGTTGTTAACGACAAAATGTATCAATTCTGCACATTAAGCCTTTTAAAAGAGTTAATAAGATAAGTCATTAAGTATTTTTATGGTTTATTCAAAAAGACTTCTGTTTCAACCGATGATATAATTCTTCATTCCTTTATATCTAACAGTGAATTTCTATTAACCATGAAAAGCAGGAATGATTTGAATGATTAGAAAAACTTAATTCTTATTTTTTCATAACAAAATGAAACGGGAAGTACGCAAGCAATATTTTATAAATATTATTCAAAATATTTAATTTAAACATGCAAAATTAAAATAATCGTTATCTAAATTGAAAAAAATGCTGATATCTGCCAACTCAAGTTTACCAGACGTTCTTCAAAGTTGAAAAAAAAAAAACACCACAAATAAAAGTGCATTTTAAAATTATACATTGGATCTTGGCAAAATAATTGTTTTTATTTAAATAAACCAGTGTTCCTCAGTTAACGCATTAATCTTACTTAAATCATTTAATATTAAGCACTTTTTCCAAAATATTACACCTCGTGAGAAATAAATATATGCTTCCTAAGACGAGAGAAAGATTTAAAGAAAATCTTTTTTAGTAAATTTGTTTGTAAACATTTCATAGAAAGCTTACAAATGCATCATATTTCCTCTCTGAAAAGTGAAAGAATACTGAACTCATGTCGGATGTACAACTACTGCTAGAAAATCTTTAATTTTACTTCCGTTAGTTTTCTAACCGGTAATAGCACTGGGAGATAATAAAATTTCCTACAATCAAAATGTTCTTTAGAGCGCTGGAAGTCTTCTTAAATTCGCTTAGAGCTTGGAGGAAATTTAATAGAAAATCTGTTATTTATGTATCCTTGCATTCTATTCAGAAGAAACTCTTGCTTAAAGAAAGATAGTTCTTAAATTTAAGACTTTCTTCCTTAAACTGAATTTTTTCAACTCAACGAAAACCCATTTACAGTCAATTTACGTTGAAAGGAAACTATCTTAGAATTTATACAGCTTCTGAATCTTGAAAATTACACACGAAAAAAAAAGTAAAATAGTTAGTATAATAGTGTAGCGCTTTATTCAGATTATTCAATAAAATTTTCTACCATTTTGAAAGTTAGTCTAATGCCCATCTTTTCAATTTCAGCTTGCTCATTAATTTCCTTCATAGTCTCTAATCTTCCAAGAGACTTGTTCGATTAAAAACACAATCCAAACATTTTTAAATGTATCTTGGCTTTTAACACAAATTTAACGATTTTAACTTAGATCTCTGATTGTGGTACATTTTGCTCAAATTTTTGCAATTTTGCCTTTTATCTAATTTGTATTGCGTTTTACCTTTTTACTAATATATTGGAATTTTACCATTTGATTGGCGAAGTTCGATCAAGAATGGCTTTTTTGCAACTACACCTGACACAACCAAACATACAAGCCATTTTGAATGCTAAAAGATATAAATAGATTTTGTATGCTAAAACATTTTTTTATATTTTAAGAAGAAAATTGTAATGCGGAATATAAGTAAGATTTATAATTTCGTTTCCTATTTGACTCTAAATCATGATTGTTTTATCAAGTTTATATAAAGTGGCTAAGTTTCTGCATTTATAAATCATGTCTCTTACTAAAAACATGTGCAATTTATATTTTTTGTCTAATAAATTAATGAATCCCATGTGAAATTATTCATTATCAAGAATCACATATTTTGACAACACATAAGCTTACAATAACAAAAATCGTGAAATTTCATAATGTTTTTAAAAATAATAATTTTTTCTGATTTGAAGTTATAAATGAATTTTATAATTCAGATCATATTCTTCTTTTAAAACATTTTGCATTGAATGTTCGAATCTATGCAATACATTTCTTCATTCCATTATAAACTTTCTGGAGCATTCTATATTTCATATAGCATATAATACTGTTCTATTATTGTAATTTTATTCTTGTTTCTTTCAATCAAGATCCGAATCTTCTTTTTCAGTTAGACATATGGATTGCAATTGAGAAGCGTACGGTATCGGGGAATGATCAAGGTGGTATACAATCAACTCTATCATTTTCGTTATTTTATGAATGCTATATGGCATTTATTTACATTATCGTTTTGTCGCTTTTTGATAATAAATATTTTTCGTCTGCTACTCATTATATTTATTCCTAATGTTTTGTTTAGTACTAGTTTTATAGATAGTTTAAAATAATGTTTCCTGTTTTATTTCAATACTTATAACTAATAATGAATTAAAACGCTTTCAGTAAAACTATCACTAGTCTTAAAATGATGACGTTATCTATGTTCCTTTAACTTACCTTACTTTCTTACAACACTTACCTAAAATCTTCATAACAAAATATTATGGTCGAGTTTTCTGCTCTGTTTACTTATATTAAAATACTGTGACTACGTAATTCCGATGCAATGAAAAGTCAATGGAATCTTTAAAACGGATATCCAAAAGCCCAGCAAATAAATTCAAGGTTTTTAATATAAGTAAACAAAACATAAAACTCGTCCATCAATATATTCCATATAAAATAGCTTAATAGCAGCTTATATTTTTATATATTTGACTCTTCTCTCTAAATACATACACGTATTTTTTGAATTATTAAAACTTTCAATGTAAATGTGTACTATTTTACTTGCAAAATGTTTTTATTATTTTTATATACCTTGTTTTTATTATCCTATGATATAGAGCAAAAAATAGATTGTTCAAAAACATTCTATTATCCATATGTTATTGAAATCGCCTTAGGGGTACAACGGCTGTCTGCAGATATATGGGATTTTTTGTAAAATAATCCAATGTCTTGTTACCTATGCAAACTGTTTTCTTGAGTTTCAAGAAATTTTCTTTTCATATACGAAGGAAAGATAGTTATTGTATGAGATATATCGATTTGATATAAAATATGCCAACTATAGATGTATAATATAGAATATGAATCGACGAACTTCTTGAGGAATTTTGTATAAACAACTTAAATTGATAATGCAGAATTTATTGTGTTTTATGTTTGATAATAGTCTAACTAATATATTTTTACAATAAAGATAATACATTTTGATAAAACTTCACCAAAAATATGACACATTAATTTACATTAAATATATTCACAGTCGGCATTTTCAGACACTTTTCACCAGTGGAAACTCTTTTTTTTTCTAACAAGATATCTTCATTCTCTGAAAGTTTAGGTATACGATAAGCATCCAAAATCAAATAGGAGCATGAGTGCCCAAACGCCAATAGGAGGCAGCAGATTGCAATAATACAACGCTGGCCGAAATGCCGATATCTTTCTGAATCTGAACGGCATTAGTTGTCCAATATATATATGTCTTCGAAGTTAAGAAAGAAAAAAATTACTCTATGTTTCGCACATGCGCAGTAAAAAATTCGTTTCTACAAATGAAGTACTAATTTTTCTAATATCCAGGGTATTTATTTTGAATTTTAAAACATTGCTTCCCTTACAAATTGTCACGTATTCTTGAAATTCTATACACTTGGATGAAAACTCTGCAAGTTATAAGCAAAACAAATCTACGGAAAAATTTTGAATTTTTTAACAGAAACCTTTATAGCTATTTTTACGAAAATGCATGTAAATATTGCGCACATCACACAAAAGAATTGATGAAATTTCCGAACCATTATCAGCTTTTTGTGAAGCGGGATGATCCAAAATCCCTTTTCGATTCATCAAGTTCTGGTAGTACCTTACATGCTCTCGTGACCGAATCTACAATGCAGTCAGTGAGTTAAAACCTATTCTTTATATGATCGACTTTCGAAGAAAATGTGCAAATTTCAAAAAGTAGCCGCAATTTCGGCCAGTACTGTATTATTTTAAATCACATCTTCTGTCTGTCTCCAGATGGCGGTCGCTCACTCATATTCCTATGTCGTTTTGGATGCTTATCGTATGCCTGACCTACCATAAAGTTTCTCCACATTTTTTTAAATCACTCTGAATTTAATGAAATGCACTTCTATGTAAAATATTTTAAACACTAAATACTCTATTCGCCTACAACTTTGTTTCCAGTTGAAATGAGAATATCAGTTGCTCCTAATGTTTTTTTTAAAAAAAACTACGGAAAGGTAATTTTTCCATGAGATACTTAGAAGTATTATTGAATAATACAAAACTTTATTAAGCATTGCGAGTGGAAACTCCGAGGAAAATAAATATAATGATTTAAAACATATATAAAATTATCATTCTTTTGGAATGGCAATATTAAAGACAAAATAATCTGCTGTACATATGGAAACAAAGGTTTTCTTTAATACAATTTAACTATCAAATTAATTCTCATGCAACCCTCATTAAAGCCTTTCTTATCCATCATAGTCTTTTGGAGGAAAATTTGAAGAAAAACTATAGAGAAGTTTGGATTTTTATAGCTTACAAACTATTTAAGCATCTCACTTTTACTTCATAGACAATAATATTTAGGCCTTATTTCATTTCTGTTTCCAATATATTTTTAAAAAATATTTTATGACTATTGAGAAATCCAGGCAGACACAAATAAATCTACAATGCTTCAGAAAGATTTTATCTTCCTGAAACTAAGTATCACGATTATCTGTGTGCCTTGCGTATACTGATTTTACAGTTAACTTTTTCATAAGTATAAATGCTTTGGCTCTCTAACTTATAAACTGTTGTATTTTTTCCATTATTTCATTATTGGAAAAATTAACTAATGTATTTATAATTGATTCGTACTAGAGTATGTTTAGGCTTGGGTAAACAGTTTTGAAATTTCACAAACAATATTAAATTTTTGGAATACTAAATAAATTGCCTGGTCAATTTTCATAATGATCATCAATTAAGTGGAGCGTTGTTTTTAAGTGTTTTCGAAGGGAAATTTTAAAATAGCAGAAACACCTGGACATCCAAAGTTAGGTAGTAAGATTATTATTGCCGAAAACAAAAGGCAAATAATATATTAAGGGAATTTCGTGTTTCGTGTTTCCATAAGACATTGCCTGAATACTCCACTCTCATAATTTTACAGAGAATAGAGTTTTACTTTATCAAGGATGACGCTTGTTCTCCAAAACTTTATGATCAGATTAAACATGAAATGTAAGTATAAAGATATGTGTCGAATTTAATTTATTTAAGAAATTTTCTGACTTGCATATCACCATGAAATTACGACAGACAGGAGTAGGTGAACTGAATAACAAATTCACTGAGACAATTTCATCTCAGAAATTATAAAATTATCAAAGTTAACATTCAGAGATATCCCTTTGTAAAATAACTAGACACTTTTTTCTGTGGTTGATATGACTTTGTATAAGAGAACCTCATTTACAAGATACAAGCAAGTAACAAGTTATTTAATATTTATAAAATATGATTAAATATTGACAAGTTCTCTAAAATTTTAATAAACAAAACGGCTCTCTTAACCGTATTGCAAGCTACATTACTGATGACCAGTAAAAAGTACTGATCTGTATTTTATGTCAACATTTTAGTCAGTCATTTTGTGTTAAACATTTAGAAAGTAATTATATATGGATAAATTATTCTGCATTACGCAAGAAGTATACAAAAAGTTATGGGCGGAAATTAATCATTTGTAATGAATTTAAAATATCACCTTTATCTTTATCAAAAAACGGTTTTCTACTTAAGAAATAAGCAAATACATCTGTGATAAAAATTTTTACAAAACTCATCCCTGTTGATTCGAAAAAAGTAACTAAGAAGAGGATTGTGAGTAAATTTATATGTTTAGTTAAAGACATTACTTTTGACATTCCTTGTTTAAGATATATTAATATTTCTTTCTAAATTTAGCTCTTAATAATTCTTGTTTCGTTTCATACTTGAGTTTTTTCTTCGGATTATAAAAGATAATTAATTTTACAAAGTATTTTCGTCAGGTTAATTTTTGTTCATGGATTAATTTCATACTTGCGTTTTTTCTTCAGATTATAAAAGATAATTAATTTCACAAAGCATTTTCGTCAGGTTTATTGTTGTTCATGGATTAAAATACTAAGTTCAAAATTAATCAAATCATCGATTAAGCTTATACAGTAAAAATATTCAGAGAGTTGAGGAGGGCAATTTTTCAGTGCGTTTAGGCTGTTCCACAGAAAGAAAATATTCCCTCTGTAGGCTTTATTATGGTTGGGAAAAAGGAATGTTGTCAATAGAATTGATGTAAAGGATTATCATTTTTTTAAAGCGAGTGGTCTGATAAAATCAAATAATTAAAATAAATATTTGTCTTTTATTTTCCATGTCAAGGGGGGGGGGGGAAGTGTGCCCAATATTTTTTCCAGAAGGGCAAAATATCGTTAATATTTTCATCGGAATATTTCAATTTAAAAAGGAAAGGTTTGTATCGAAAATCTTTGTTGAGTGTGCAGTGACTCAGAAATTACATCTATAGATGCCAATAGAAAAAAGTTAAGCAATATCCATTTCCTATTTGTTACTATAATATTTGAAGAAATATACATATGAAAGACAGAAGATACAAAATTCACTGAAATATTATCTCAAGTAAGCTTAAAAGATATACCAAAAATAAGCAATAATTCGTAAATTTATACAATTGTATTCAAAGGTTCCTAATATTGAGCCCCCTTTTTAAAAAGTGTTTATGCATATATGTTTTCAAAATTTTGCTTAATTTTTATATCTTCACGGTATCATTGTGTAATGTTTTTGAAATATGATAATGTTATACGTATCCAGCATTGAACAGTTCAATGATGCTTTATGAATAGATTAAAATTTATTAACTACAATAACATAATAAACCACTTAATATTTCTAGCTTTGAAAATTGTTACAAGGTTTTAGTATTATCGGCATTTTCGATAATTCGAAACATCAAAGCATTAATGACAGAAGCTTAGCTTAGCTTTCGGTTCATTTCTTTTTTTAAGAATGCATTGTTTATTTTCTAAGTCCACACAATAAACATCGCAAGCTTTACATACAGAAATATTATATATCACATATATTAAAAACATTTGCTACACCCAACTGAAGAAACTACAAGAAAATTTTCTGACCATAAATCCCATGCATAAAAAAACTAATATGATCTTCCTTAGAAAAATGTGGTTTTAAACTATCTTTAATCTCTATCTTCTCTTAGCACTTTTCACTCCGCATTTAAGAAAAGGGGGGGATAATCTAAATAAAATGCATAAACACTGGATTAAATAAAGAAATTAAACGTCTTATGAAGAAAGATACCAAATGCAATTTATTAATTTCACTTATTTAGAGACATAGTATAAATTACCAAGTTTAGTTATATTAACGTCCCGTTTTGAAGCAACACGAGGACTATTTTGGGACGGACCTCGGAATTTTAAACCATAGTCAGATGACGAGGACGACACCTGAGCTGGCAGCCCCTCTCCAAACTTCCACGCCACACAAACGGGAAAGCGTTTGGCCGCTACGTATGATGTAGTGTGCAACAGGCCCCATACGCTGCGGATCTTCAGTGGAATCGGGTTTCGGGCCTGGAGCCCTCCGGCCCCATGGCCGGGACCCTACCACCAGGCCACGGAGGCCCATAAATTACCAAAGATTTGTATTCTTTAAATGTGCGAAGTTTGCTGGAATGCCGATATCTGAAAAGTTTTCTCACTATTACAAAAGTATTAGTTAATTGCAGAAAAAAGTAAGCAATTTTATAATTATTTAAGACAAACATTAAGTTGAAAATTAATTTCCCAAGTTAAAATTATAAGTGCATTTTCAAATTTCCGGAGAAAAAATAGATGACTCAGAAATACTTACAGATGTAGGAATGACGAGTTTACGTACACTACTTCACTTTCACGGACTTCTGACAGGCAGCTGATATAAAGAATGAAGTTTACTATCCAAACGACTGCTCTAAATAAAAGTATTTCACTTAATAAACTTTCCGAAGAATGGCATATTTTCATCAATAATTCGCTTGTTTTCATGTATACAACTTTGGATAACATAACGAGCCATGCAGGAAGTCAAAGTACAACTTTAGTTTAACGAAAGCTTTGCTTAATAAGTCAATGTTTGCATCTTTGAATAATTTAAATTCTTCGAGTAAAAGTCGAGTAAATTTGTCCCAAATTCTTATATTCAATTAACCATTGTTCACAGAAACGGTTTTCATAAAACTGTCTGAACAAATTAAATGTTTGAAAGACAGTTCAGACTGCCAGACGTTAGGTTAAATAATACTAATATAAATTGAATTTTAAATTGAAACAGATTATGTTATGAGTTCATGTTTGCATTAATTAATTAATGTCATGTAAAGACACGACATTTTTAGTTTAATAATTTGAATAGTTCTTTGTGTAATCATAAGTGAGTTGGTTGGAAATCGTTAATGCAATCTTGCTTTCCTTTCTTTCCGAAGGAAATGCTAAATTAATGTTGACCTTTCATTAACTACCAGGATCTCAAATTAGAGTAATTAGCTATTATTGGTCTAACGTTCGAAAAGACATGTGAGTACCATATAATATTATATAATATATATAATATATTCTATATGTAGTTAAATATTTTACAAACAATTATAACTCAAATAACATTTTCAGTATATACACCTATTAAACAAATAATTAAAATTAAATATAAAAAATATGTTACCTAATTAATAATCATACAAAGAAATACAGAAATATAATTAGATTATAAAGTATTACTAAGAAAAAGACAACCCAGAATTAGAATTCCAACAATGAAATGTCAATCGATCTTAGGAATCGATTATGTCGCATTAAATTCTAATTTTAATGCCGCCAACTTTCTGCGAAAGCCAATTGTTGGGAAAAAAGCAAAAAGCATAGGAGTAAATCTCTAAAATATTTCAAGACAAGAGCGAGAAAAATATATTTATATAGAGAAAGAGGAGCAAAATCCTGCTGTGATTTTATTATTGAAAGATGATTCTGCTGTGTATTGGTATTGCGATTTTATTATTAAGGCTGGTGTCATACATTAGTCCGGTGTGTACTTTTATTTATAAAATTTATCGAGCTTTGTATGATAGTTTTGGAGTTTTAAAATGATATTCTTTTTTATACTTATAAGTTTTTCAAATTATAAACATAGTTCCGTTTCCTCATCCTTAAACATAACGTCGCCTGCACCCCCGGTACCTATAACCTAGATTATTACACCAGTTTGATTGGGTGCAGGGCACATCCTTAAACAGCAAATTGAAACTTCTATAAATCCCAGCGAAATATCTTGTTAATATCGTTTCTTTCTCTTAAATATAAAGTGTATTTTTGATTGGCGGTTGGATCACAAGATGGTGAAGTCAATTTAACTGTTGTTGCACGGCAGTTGAACTAAATCGCATTTGAAAAGTCGAAATATGAAACATAATTCATATTTTTGTCCAAATATGTCTTTTAAGCACTGAAGAGAGCTTCAGATAGAGTTCTTAAAGATCAAATATCTTCAAAACGAAAAAAAATATGATTGTATTATGCGCAGAAAGCCTCAATAAATTGTGTCTGCCAAAAAGTGCTAAAATGTATGTAGTTTGAATTTTAGCAAAGCTACAGGCATAGAATGCTACATTCGAGTTTGTTGTTCGGCAATATCACGTTTATTTTCAACTAGCTGCCTTCGTCAAAACCAGGGTGTTCGCCAGGAATATAATTTAGGATGATTGCCTTCTAGATAATTTGATAATTTTAGATCTCTTAACAAAGTCAATTTAACCATCGAATTCTGATAGACATTTAAATTCTGTTTATGTAGTAGCTTTGCGCATGTTCGGTTTATTATCTTCATAAACTCCCTTAATGAAGTCAAGGAACTGTCGGTGTCATGCAACATCTTATTTTAAGTTGTAGGCGCCAACTTCACTTTCATCATGCAAAATTTGCATTTCATTTCAGATTTAAAATGGCGCAACTCATGTGCTGATTTAAAGAATTGAATATAGTTACCATATTATTCAGCTTACAGTATAAATTCCCTAATATGCTTACAATATTAGAGGTTTTGTTTACAAATTTCGTAGAAAAACTGGTGAAAGAAAATCCATTAGAATCCACCTTTGCTTTCAACAATAGAATAAAAATACGCAAATCAATATTTATTTTAATAATAGAAAAAATTTGAATTTCATTGCAACAATGAAAAGTACTGTTGTCAATTATGCTTAAAAATATTTTTAAAAATTTATTAAAAATAGATTAAAAATATAATGGTAAATTAATTAATATCATTGAAAAGATAATATTTTAATTTTTCAGTTGATATAAATATAATTTTTGAGCTTTAGTTTAATTCTTAATTCATTAAAATTTTATTTATAATTTAATAAAATACAGTTCCGTGATGCACACTTCCCTCCAAAGTATGTTTAAGCCAAATTTTGTAGCTCGAAGCCCAACTGTCTACCCTGAAGAGCGCCAACACACACATACTATCTTTTATTATTATTACAGAATATATTTTCTTATATTACATGATTGTTTCATTTATTTCCTATGTTCTGATATTCATGAAAGGAATGCAAATTTATGAGACATTATCACTCGTAGTATAAAGTGCAGTTTCATTTTTTAAGTGCGGCCCTTGCTTTCATCATGCTATTGAAAACCGCCACAAGGTCCCCAGAAAATAGTCTGTAGAATGTTTATAGAGAAATTTTAAGTTTTGGTGCATGTGTTTTGATATTGAGATATTCATTTGTCTTTGACGCTTCTTAAAGGGAAAAATGAATTAATTATTACAAAATTCCTTCAAATGAATGAAAAAAATTCATCAATGACACTAGAAATTTGTTATTATCTAAATATCAGTATCAATTACATGCAAGTGCTAGATGAATTTTCCACAGTCTGTATAATATGCAAAATCTTCTTGATAATCGAGTATATAATTGTTTCACCCATCCTTTTAGTTTTTTTCTGAAACTTTATTATGAATATTTGATCAAATAGTTTGCTTGAAAGTGTTAAAAAGAAAATCAGCATTGATAGGCAACACTTATACAAAATAGTTCGGAAATAAATTAGAAACAGGAAGGCACCATGATTTCTATCCATAGAAGAGTGTCGAAATCCAATCAGAGATTCTTCGTAGATATCGGAAACTTCAACCTTGGTTCAAATAGTTTTGTACGGGATTGCGAAAGAGTTCCAAAAATAAGATTAGGGCTAAGGATTTCCGATTTCTTCCTTGTATAGAAATACTAGGTGCAAGAAAGCTCTGCTCATTTCCAGATTAAACTGAATATTTCGCAAGTCGTTTTACTATTTTTTTTAGTAAAGGTGTCATAAAATCATCATGTTTAAAACTGATGGACACAGTTTTCAATATACTTTGTTTGCGGGCACAAAAATATATCTTAAATTTCTGTATTTTTTATTTCTGATGTTGCTTATTATTCAAAAAGAAATAATTTATTTTTGTGATTTGAAGATAAATATTTCTGGTAATGTCAAGAGATATTAATACAAGAGATAGAGATCACAAGAAATTCAAGAGATATAGAATTTAATGCTTATAGAAAGCTTCAATTAATTTAGTTGCTGTTGAATAAAATTTAAAAGCATCATTTCATAACACTAACATTACATATTCATCAAAATAATGGCAAGATTTTATATAATCTTCGTTGAAAAAGTTATTTATGCTATAAATATTTGAATACAACAATCAACAAAAATATTGGCACGTAAGCAATAAATATAACGTAAAATTAAACGTCGCCGAAAGAAATATAATACAAAAGGCGAGACAGGAACCATATTCATTGATGATTGCCGCTTCATTTCTAGGAAACTGGCATTAGTAAACTACACTTTCTGATAACAGACTGAAGCATTTCTTACTCGTTAACATCCATGCTTGCGTGTTGATGGGACCAGTTATTTTATAGGGTGGTCATAAATTACTATACCCATTTAAAAATAATTTTAAAAACTAATAATGTTACAACTACAGGTTTTTTAATGAGGGCGCATTTTAAAATGTTTTTTTTTCAGATTGGTAGCACACCGTTACGGCGGTCCACATGGTCGTAAATTATTGGACATATGCCATTTTTGAGAGGCACTATCTGCGAATATATTAAAGCTATAAGAAATATAAAAGCATGTATTTGTAGAGAATTTTACGCTCTTTAATTCGTTAGATCAATTGTAATTCGAAAACTGAATACTTTTTTATATATTGAAGAAAAAATGATGACCAGAAAACACGCATCGTCTTCTGCTGATCGGTAGCCATTGCGTATGAAAATTTCTCGCTGTAGCAAATTAAGAACGCCGTAATTGTAAGCCACCTATATGAAAAAAGCTTTTTATTTGCTCTCTCATTTACAAATCCGCAGTTGTAACACTATTAGTTTCTTTTAAATTAATTTTTTAAATGGATCCAATAATTTCTGAGCACCCTGTACATGTGTACACATTTCAAATTTGAATTTGTACCTGTATCTTATCCCTTTTATATTGTACTCCATAGATCAATACCACTCACGTGTCTGTTTGGCTATGACCAATTACTGTGCATTTGTTTTATTAATCAGTAATTGTTTAAGTTCTCTTAAACTTCCTTCAACCGTTTCTTGAGGTTTTTTTTTATTTCTTTAAATTTCACTAAGCATTGAGTTCAAGTTTTTTTTTTGCAAAAGACGTTTTTCTTCCTACAAACAATACAAAAAATCTCTCTGGTTAAGAAAAACTACAGGACATAATATTAACAGGACATTATCATAGCTTTTGAGAATATATCGATTAGAAATAGTCTTGTTTTGTTATTAAACTAGAGTAAAATATTTACAGTTTATCTCAAAATTGTTCAGACAACTTACTGTTTTTTAGAGAGACATTTACAAATATAAAAATTAATAAAACTACTTTCGCTTTATTTCTAGGACGTTGTTATCCTCTAGGTTGTGCCATGTGTCACATGAATCTATCTTTCAATGCTTAAATAAAATTTTCGTAATAAAACTTTCATATGAAAAGGAAGTATGGGAAGCATGAGATTCTCCTTTTTTCTCTCTTAGTTTTTGACCAATTTGCTGTTACTTAGATACGGACGATTCATTATTTCAGTATTAATAGATTATTATCGTTAATAAGATAATAATTAGCAAGAGAAATTGGTAAAAGTCATTACAATAAAAGTATTATGGAGAAGAATCATGAAACTTAATATCTTTTCATTTTACCTTAACCAACTCGTATTTCTTGAATAAAGCGGTTGAGCAATCACCAGGAAAACGTATATAATTTCATAAACAAATTATATGTAATTTATTTTAACCTTTTCTTAGAATATGTGCAAATTAACACTACAACGACGAAAGAATGTTCACTATTTCTGTATGAAATTAGGTTTATTTCTTGTAAATATTTATTTCTCTTGTTTGCTATTAATCCCATAAACTTTTCTTGTCCAAGCAGCTCGTCCAAGTCACTGAAATGCTTTCCATCTGTGTCCATTGTTCAAGAGTTTTTTTAAACATCCAAATAACGTGAATTTATGCAGCAAAAAAATATCACCATTTTTGTGAACAGTTCTGGTAAACAAATGACCGCAGAATAACGTATCAGACCACTAACATTACAGTCGATACTAAAAATCCTTTTAAATGAAAATTTAGCGAATTTTACTTTCTGAAAATATTCAGGAGACCATGGTAAGGAATTCTATGGAAAAGTATGCAGTTGGAGAGTTGCTGAATTTGGACCGAATTTTGTGAATAGATTCTATTGTTGATAAAGAGTCTTCTCAATATGAAGAAAAATAATTAGAATTCCATTTAGAGCTAGTGTGCTATCATTAGGTTATAAAATAAGGAAGTATTGATCTAGAAGAAAATTTCTTTATTTCTCTTAATCATACTGATTGAAAAAATTACACAAAGAGCATGTCGGTATTCAGCAAAAAGATTAGCGAGATATGTTTTCTAGCATTCTTTTCGTGCGACTTAAGGCAATTTTACTTCATTTTTTTTCTTTTCTAAAGTAAAAATATTGTTTTTCTGTATTAAAACTTTTTTTTGGAAATTTAAAAGCTCTTTAAGAGCAAAGCGGATCAAAGAACAAATACTTTAAGTCAATTCGGATTTTACACTTAATCCTTTTTTTCAAAACAAAAAATACCAGGGAAAAAATAAATTCTTCTTTTATTTCCCTTCTAGATGCCTTTTACAGCTGCATTTTTTGATAAAGTGATCTGGAAGAATTTAGATGAAAGCAGCTTTATTTTTTTCATGAACAAATCGAATTACCATTGTTTTTTGGTTGCTCAGCAGTCAAATTTTGTAAAAAAGGAACAATTCTCTTGGAAAAGAGAGGTGAAGGTTCTTTCTTTATCTCTAAGCCAATATTTTTTTGATATACTAATTTTTTAATACATTTATCTTAGAATCAGTGGCATTGGGATATGGGCGCAGATTCTGACCTTGAGGGTTCGAGAGTTGCTGATTTGAGACTGGGTTCTTTTAAAAATCCTTTTTCAATGCTGCCTGATCAATAATAAATATGTTGTCGTGGGCGGAATTTTGTTTCTTTATCTGTAGCGTATATGATTGAATATAAAGTAATTTGTATTGCTTCTTGTCAGCGTGTGACAATCAACTTTTAGGCATGATACAATTTGTCTGTAGTAAAGAAAACGTTCAAATAAGAGAGTATTTTATGTTCTGCATCGAAAATATCATTTTAAATACCAAATAACAACTGCAGTAGTTAAATAATAAATTTCGGAATATTTTAAAAATACTACGCATGCAACTTCCATCGAAATCACAGAGGAAATGTTTGGACTCTGATTCCCAGTAGAAATTTCTTTTTGTGAATATAAAATTTTAAAAGTAAAATTCTATCCGGTTCTTCTTCATGAAAGTAACACTTATCATTAGCATTCAGAATTTGTTCTATTTTTCTATCTGTTAAATTTAAAATTTCGATCAAAATTAGGATTATTTAAAATTGCCAAGATTCATTGACTTCCTTATTCACACGGTTTCCCCGGATTTTAATCTAAAACGCATTTGAAATTATAAAACTACTAATTAAGTAAAATTTGAGAAGGGATTATAGATTTGATGCACACATTTGTTCACCTCTAATGTGAAATCATTAATACAGTCTGCTATCAAATGAGGTAAAACATGGAATATTTATTGATTTCAAATCGTATCAAAGCATTGCATTTCAAAGGATAATTTAACAAACTTGCATATCCTTCTTAGTATCTATTGGATTTGTTTATAAAGGACTTTATTATGTTAACTTTCTTTTCCCAAAAGAAATATTTCCTATCTTTCAGTTCATGGATAAATTCAGGCCACAAAAGGGTATAGTTTTGACTATGTAGTCTTGCCCTTGACAGAAAATTTATCCATATTAGAACTCCGATGGCGTGTGGACTTTGAAAAAGTGCGCCATTCTAGTTTTCTTCCATTTTCTAATTGTTTTCTTTTACGTGTTTTAATTATTTTAATTTTTAGAAAAAAATTTTGTTGTTTTAATTCTATAGTGATTTGTTGTTTATTTGTAGGGCAATTTTGTCGATGCAATCACTGGATGCTGCTGCGTTGGGCGCGCAAAAAGGTGTATTTTTATCGTTATTGTTTACTTCTTCTGTTTCTTCTGTATATTTTCTTTTTTTGTTTTCTTTTATTTGCATATCCTTCACTTGACTTTAATATATACTTCCAAACAATATATTCTTTCGTGTTGAACTTCTTCATTTGGTGCAACAGATCCGTATCAGTGGAACCGTACCTCTTCCCATAAACCGATTGGATAAAACACTTGCTACAACTTTTCATTTAGGGTGACAAGAACTGATACAAAATATCAGTTACCTAGCTTGTTCAGTTTTCCAGTTGCAGGGTTCACATACACACGAATAAACAGACATACAGACAATCACCAGTTGATGAATACGTTCCAATATTTGATGTGGGCCTATATTCTGGTGACAAAGTTATACGTCCAATTTCGTCCATCAAGCTTTGTTTCGTTTCTGAGTTATTTTTTACTAACACTCAGTAGACAGATTGTCCTTTCAGAATATTAGTTACAATTTAATATAAATGTACACTTTTCGAGTAAAGAAATCATAACGAATTTCATTTGTCTACCTTTTCACGAAGTTTAAAACTTAGAGATTAATCAAAATCCCATTTCAAATTTCTATTGGGATTATAATTTTTTTTATATGAGAATGTAAAAATCGTTTGATAATATACTATGAGAGAGTTTTCTGTTTTGTTTATTTACATTAAAATGCCGCAACTACGTTATTCCGGTGTAATGCTAAGTCAATGGAATCTTCAAAGTGGATGTTCAAAAGCCTTGTAAATAAAGTCAAGTTTTTTTTAATTTTAAGTAAACAAAACTGAAGACCCTTCCATCCTGATATTCAGCTCGGCGTAAAATTTTTATTAATCAAAAGTTAAATTACTTTTAAGCGAAATTCTTTCTAGCTTAATTTGACTTCATATGGGTTTCCGAGTAGTCAGAAGAAATAATTTTAGTTTAAAGAAGAATGTGTTTAATTCAAAAGTTGTCTTCTTTCGCACAGCATCTTACTTTATATAAAAGCTGGATATACTATTAAACTGACTTCCAATGCTACACGAGTTCGAGAAAATTTCTGTTCTTCCACGAACAAATGAATTATATCGAATTTATTATCCTTCAATTGTAAAATACTTCGGAGTGGTCTCGGAGACAAAATTGAAGATTTTCTCACCCACCATTTATCTGCGCATTCCTATAGCTCTGAAGAAGAATGATGGGAGGCTGTCTTTTTCAAACAGCCGCTGATGTTATAGGCGTAGGACTACTTTACTCGAGTGACTCTTTTGTTTCTCGATTTTTCTTTGTTAATCGCCATTCTCTTTTGTTTCTTGAAGTTACTCGCGATACTCTTGTTTCTCGAAGTTACTCGTGATTTGCAGTACCATTGTGTTGACATCAACTGGAATATTAATTATTTGTTCAAAAACAGCGTAGCCTTCAGCTCTCAACCGTCGAATTTGTATGAATGGCAAGCGAGGAGATATTAGACGTTTACCTATCGAATCTAGCGACGTCAAATCAGGACGATACGGATAGATGAACCCATTAGTTCTTAACAATAGTGTCGTTTTGCTGTTGTACAGTGATCTCTTGAACGATCCACACAAACTGAAGGCTTGAACACTTTATCAGGAAACTCGGCGCGCAACAGAGAAAGAAACTTATCATTTTGACTCGCCGGTGTTACATCGTAGAGAAACCTTCTATCTCAAACCTTACAGAAATGTCCAAATTCGCTCTCTGCAAAATGTTTTACAAAGTGTTTTGTACAATGTTCATCGATTTCCTCTCAAATTCGTTTTCCAAGTCACTCTACATTGTGCAAGAGATTTGGAAGATTCAAACCCAAACCTGAACTCATTGTGAACGAACCTGTTGATGTTGAAACACCTCCGTTTAATTGCAAATTAGCTGCCGCTGTCTCTGGAGTCATTTTCTTTGTTTCTTGTTCTCATAATATCGTCTATATCTCTCTTTTTCAAGTAAGGGCGAACGTTACTTATTTTGCTGTTTCTTTCATTCTATCTCTAGCTCTTTCTTTTGTTGCTTCGACAATTCTTTTCTTAAGTTCTCTGTATCTCGTTTGGCATCTCGTTGGTGTTTTCTTCTTTGTAAATTTACATTTGGAGCCATTATTGTATTAAATTTGTCGAAACAAAGTTTTCAACTTGATCAAGAAATCTCGTTCGTGAAAACGTGGCAAGCGAGAGCGACAGCCAATTGTGCACGCGCACCTCATGCGTGTGACGTCACCAATTCATGCATATTTTTGCCCAAATTAGCGACTCAGTAGACTCTGAACTACAATTCCGAATTTCAAATTTCTTTTTGGAACTTCTGTTGTTACCCTTAATTTCTAAAACAAGACATTAGTTACGTTTTTAACATATGTAGTTACCGAGATATAGATTATATCCCATACAACGTTTTCTGTGGCGTCTTGGAGTGTTAATCAGATTCCTTCCTGAGAGCCCAATGGGAGGAACATAGTCCTACTTTTAACAAAATCCCCCCCCCCTTTTTCTAGAAATATGCAAACATTTCTTTTTCAATCAGTTATTGTTTGCTTTACAAGGCAGTTTTTATTTTCTCGCTGGATTAAATCATTTAGATGTCGTAATACTTCGAGATTCAATTAAAGGTCTTTATGGATTTCTTTGCCACAAAACTAGGAATTTATAAAGCATAATAACATTTGCTAATAGACTTTTTTATTTTAGAAGTGAGACTGAATCGCATGCATTAAAACACAATATTAGTTAATTTTTAAATTTAAAGGAATTAAATTATACAAAGAGTGGACGTTTTTAATTAGTCTGGTTCAGTGTTTCTGTATTTTTTATTAAAAAATATTATATTTATTTAAAACAGCCAAACAAACACTATTTATTTTTGATTAAAAGGCTTTACTCAGTGCTAAAATATTTACCTTATGAATATTCACGGTTCTCAAAAATAAAAATGATGCAATGGTTTCCTATTATTATACACGATGGTCATAAATTATTGAACCAATTTCGAAAATTTATTTCAAAAACTAACATTGTTACAACTGAATCTTTTTAAATAAGAGAGCAAATAAAAGAGTTTATTTTCAAAAAAGTGGGGTACCATTACGGCGTTTTAAATTTACTACAACGAGAGATTTCCATACGTAATGACTACCAATGAGCAGAAGCCGATGCGCGTTTTCTGGTTTCCTTCTTTAGTTTTTCTTGAATATCTGGAAAATTTTCAGTTTCATAAATACAATTTATTTAACAAATTAAAGAACATAACATTATCTACGAATACATGCTTTTATTTTTCTTTTAACTAGAATAGTTTTGCAGATAATGGATCTCAAAAATGGGAGATGTCCAATAATTTACGACAACTTAGACCACCATAATGGCACGTTACCTACCTGAAAAAACTTCTTAAAACGCGCTCTCATTAAAAAAAACGTAATTGTTACATTATTAGTTTTTTTCTCTTGATTTCTGAAATGGGACAAATAATTTATGACTACCCTGTATATTTCTTTTATCAGATTTTTTGCAAATTATTAGTTATACAAGAAATAATAAATTAATGATCAGAAACAAAAATAAACCAAACAATTTTTTCCTTTATTATGTAAAGGAATCATCTTTTAAAATAGTAAAGGATTTAATTTTTCCCCGAATGGATCTTGAAATTTACAATTTTGTAACAGATACATAAATTACTTCCAATATTCATAAGATATTGATATGGCTGTTTCATTTATAAGAAATTTACGATATGTAGGATAATTTATCTTCCACAAAAGGCCTTATTAAGATATTTTACTAACAATCTATTTGAATTTAATTTGTTTGGTGGTTATTTTTGCATGCTGCTATATTTATTTCGCCATCACATTTTATGTCATGGAATGAATGGACATACTGTTTTAGTAATCAAAAATGAATTAAATAAAAATTGAGCATTTCTTATGTATATTATATACAAACACTTCTGTTTCTGATTGGGGAAAAACATTAAATTTCCAGAAAATATCAAGCATAAATTTATTGTTTTCAATAATATATAGTTTCTTAAAGATGACAACAATATTTCTATTCAAACAATAAGATTATAAACATTGAAACTGTAAAGATTCTTTTATATTTTCGAATGTTATGATCTATAAAATACGTCGCTCATGTCAAAAGAAATATTAAATTAATGAAAAAAATGTATAATACAATTCTAACCAAAATAGTTTCAGTTACAGTGAACTTATACAAATCATTCCATTTTGTGCATGATTTACTAACTAACACATTATTGCTTGTCAATAATGGGTTATGCTGTTTAGCTAATAATTTCTAATTCTGCTAAAGATAATGCTTGGAAAGATTTTTATTAAATGCAGTAAATATTTACTTGCGACATATAAGAGAAATCCGAAATCGTTTGGCATTATTGAAGTACAATTTCAGTTGCAATTAATGAGAAAGTAGAAGGAGTAACGCTATCTTCTTGTAACAAAGTGTCGAAATCCAATCAGAGATTCTTCGGCGATATCGGAAACTTTAACCCTGGTTAAATTAGTTTTAGATGGGACAGGGAAAGAGTTCCACTAATATGATTAGCACTAACGATTTTCGATTTCTTCTTGTATAGAAATGTCAGGTACAAGAAGAGTCTGTTCGCTTTAGAGATTAAATGGAGTATACGAGCAGTTTCGGAAATCGTTTTGGTAATTTCTTCTTTTGGTGAATGTAGTCGTAATGGGACACAGCATTGAATGCCTAGATTTGAAACGTCACGACGAATTGTATTAAGTAAAGAAAATATTTGTTTGGTATCACATAGAAAGATAAGTTGGGATAATAAGCATTTTACTGTATTGACGTGAATTGTTTTCGTAAACGTTAAACATAAGTAATACTTCGTTCTTCTCTCAATGAAAATTATGTTAGAATGGAGTGTATGTTCAGTAGAAACTCGGGAATTCCAACCCGAGGAATCCAAAATTTCAGATAATCCGAACTGTTTTTGTTTAATTTAATGAAAATATTTTTATTAAAAATTATGAAAAATAACAATTAGGAATAAGAGACAAAGCTAATGCTTATATTTGTTTTTAAAGAAACATTTGAATTAGTATATAAGAATAAATACAGAACCTTCTTAGTTGAAACAAAAATTTTTGTCTTCTTCTAACGTAAGGAACCAGAGGTCAACCGGAATTAGTTCGGATTCCCGAGTATCATGATATTATATAAGTAAAGATGATACATTTGTCATAATAATAAGTCATATATATATATATATATATATATAGTAATATTAACCATAATATAGCATGTTACAAATGAATATTCAAAACAATATAAACAAAACATATCAAAAATACAATTGATAAATTAAAAAATTATTAATTAAAAAAATTTAATTTTTTATCCTATAAACAAAAGTGCAAAACACATGCAAAGAGTAAAAATAAAACTAAAACACAATTCTATGAACTATATTACTCTCACAACTATTGAAAAAGTCAATCCAAAAATTTGGAATTTTAACTATAAAATTAGCTGCTCCTATTTGGAAGATCGCATTAGCCAGATTAATGCGATTTTTATATATGATTTTATTGTGTTATATGATTTTTTATTCATTATATATGTAAGTCATAATAACAAGTCATAAGTAATAATGATGTATAAGAAATGATGGAGAGTTTATGGCAAATTCGTTTAAGACTTTTAAGAATATGTATAAAAATTTCAAATATTCATTCTACTTACATCAAATTACTTATTTCATTTCTTTGCTATTTTTCATGATAAAATATATATTCATAATTAACTTACGAAATGTATTGGATTGTGAAATGGTTAGGAAATTATTACACTTTATAATTAAATTCCACAAAAAAGACAAAATGTACTTGATTTGGACTACTTTAAGAAAGCGAAATTAAAAATATACACACCAGGTACTAATCGACTCCTTTTCATCATTGAGTCTGTTAGATCAGTGATTCCCAACCTATTGGGGGAACTCGAAAATAATGTTCGTAAGGGCGGAAAATTCAAAACAAAAGGGATTATTATTTGTGTTTTTTGCCTGACAATTGAAATTACTCATATTTTCGATGAACAGAAGAGTAATTAATACTTCTTTGGTTCTTCGTCGCAGGAACCAAATATCATGCAATTCAATAAATACTCTAAAAAATCTTTTAGCCTGGAAAAATATAGACTATCAGCTTAATAAATGATCTTTATATATGTGAATAGCTAAATATCCTATGTTAATTCTATTCCTAATAGCTAATTTAAAAATTATTGTAATGAATGATTATATAAATGTGTGTGATTTAAAACATTTTTAAATA
>BGPR01025083.1:0-22625 GCA_013235015.1 Araneus ventricosus | reverse complement strand
TATTATATGGTGGAATAGTTATCTAAGTCAGGATAGACAGAAATAGAAGGAATTTTCTTAGCGGGCATGGATTGGTACTTCAAATAGGTAATATGCGGCACGCAAATTCAAGTTTTTTTTAAATTTATTTTCCCAATTTTTAAAACTTTATTCTTTCATAGCAAATGCAATAGCTTGTAAATTAATTAATTGTGATATAAAAGTCATAATTAATTTATGTACAAATTTATGTTCCCTCAAAAGTCATAATCTAAAGTAAAAGGCTTAATATTTCATAAAACAAGAAAAAAATTTGAAAAATGTAACTTTTCGCATCATCTTGCTTAACCAAAAATAATAATAAATAAATTTATAAATAAAGCACTGAAAGTCTGGAATGCTTAAATGAAACGGATAGAAGGAATCGGCTACAATAAAATATATCACAAATACTGCTCAAAATCCCATTTTAAAAAGTAATAAAACCAGCATATGTGATTTATATTAGATACAATCATGGGAAAGGTAAGTGCAAAAAGCCCCTGCTTTTCTTACTCTCTTTTTCATTATACAATATTCATCAATAATTACTTTTTTTTTCATTGAAAATACAAGAAAATAAAAATAAAATGTTAATTCTCGTCAATGACTTTCGTTTTTTATCATTAACATATTTATAGAAAATTGTGCTTATTGACTCGTAGGCTTGATAATTATAAACTTTATTTCACTATCTAAAGCATAGTGTATGCATTAGTATTATAATTATATTCATGTTTCCGCATGCACTTTACAATTATTTAGTAGAGAAGAATTGGAATGGAGAATCGAAATTGCGATTCTCCGGTGACGAAGTTGCTGCTAAACCACAGCTTCGTAAACTTTTTTCTACTCTCGCCTTCCTTTATGAGAAGAAAACATTTTCATGACCACACATTCATCGGAAACATTTTACCGACACTCTAAACTTGTAAATAAAAATGAAGAAATAATTAATGATCGTTTCAGGTCGGGACAATGAATAAATCGGGGAACCGGGCAAATGTTTCCCGTGATTTATTCTAGTTTATTATATTATCTGTCTTTTTATAATTAGATTAATTGATCATTAGCATTAGTATGCGCAGTAGCGACGGTTGGGTGGAAAAAAATTTGTAGACACATAAAGTACCAGGAATATATGGGGTTGAGAGCAAAATTTAAAAATTTAGCTAGTTTTCCAGGATACTATTATTTTTTTTATATAATTCCTAGTTTTTAGCAGTTAAAATGAAATAAAAATTTAATTTTTTCCGCAGAAAGTGGGGAGGCGACCGCCCCCCGAGTCTCCCACTCAGTGGTACGCAAGTCAGAATAGTACGTATATACAGAATTAAACAAAAAAACACCACAAAATTATAGAGTCAGTTAGTTACGTTAAGGTCTTTCCACCCCCTTCATTTCACTTACAATTCGAAGATTCTGAGACTAAATCGACGGATTGAAAATTCTCGTCAGCTAATTCTCACATGTTTTTTTTTTTCAGGCTCTTTCAAGTTTGCAAGTAAAAATAGTCACGAAAATCCTCTTGTCTTAAAATATTTCATCAAAATTTCCTAAATATAAATTTTTAATAAAATTGTAAAAAAATACACCAAAATGCATTCACCTAGCTTGTGTTTTGGATTATTTGTTATTCATTGAACTCATTGCGGTTTTCAGTTATCGCGTTCGCACACACACAGACGGATTTCACTGAAAATTTGACACAAATCTACAATTTGGGTGCTAATAAAACATACCAAATTTCATTAGTCTAGCTCGTTTCGTTTCTGAGTTATCGTGTTCACAGACAGATAGACATAATTCCAAAACTATTTTTTTCGGGCTCAGGGAGGTCCAAAACTTGAAGATCCATTAACATCTCGAGATCGAATATTTTGTGGATTACAATACTCTCTTTGTATACTTCATACGTGAGAAAGTAAACAAAAATTCTAATAATAATAAACATAATTAATGTACTTATTCAGGAATTTGAAATAACAAAAAATAAAATGTTAAAAATTAAACATCGCAGAGATTCATAAAGGTAATGAAATGATTTGGCCTTATTTGTCAATTTCAATTGGCGTAGGTAGCGATTAGGTTTTTTCCGGAAATCTGGCCAAGCCAGATAACTAATGGTCACTCGTCCTGCTTCAATTGTTATCTACTTTTTTTAGTAAATGCACCGAAATTCTCGCTTATGGTAGGACACATTAGGTTTTGAAAGATAATGTTCTGAGTACAGTAAAGCGCCGTTTATATGCTTCTCATTTATACGTCGTTTCATCACAGTCCCGATCCATTCGTATTCATTTTAACGATAAAATACTTCATTTATACGACGCAAAGTTTCGGTTATATGTCATTTTCCCCCGTTCTAAAATGTGAAAATTTCCTCCTTTGTAGTATGCGAACTGAGATAAAGATACCATGAGTTCGAAATTATTCACAATTGATGAATTAATAGAAGACAAATTGTCTGGTGCCAATTTAAGCGATGATGAAGAAGTTATTCCACCTTTCTTTAAAGACGCAATGAAAAAGTTCGAACTCATTTCCTTCGTCAAAAAAAGGGTTCAATGAACTTAATTCGATTCATAATGCTGTGCTTAATACTGACAGACAATCAGCACGTAAGACGAGGATCAAAGATTTTCTTAATTAAACGCCTATCTGCATGCACATAAATCGTATAAGATATGCATAATTAGTACTCAAGATACGCAATAAAGGTATGCTTTTTCTCACTTTATGAGAAATGTTAAATTTAAAATTAAATTATTGATTTCCATATTATGTAGTGTTATACTAGTACTATCTTAAAATTTTTAAAAATGAATTTGCATTAGTAACATTAAATTTTTGATAATCAAAGTTGTTTAGTAAAATCTCGATTATACGTCTTTCCATTTATACGCCGTTTTACGTCAGTCCCTTGAAAGGCGTATAAACGGTGCTTTTACTATATTAGCAAAAATATTAAAAAAAATAATAATAATTACGTTTCGACTGCAAATACGTGCGATTGTCAGATGCATAATCAGGATTCTGGTTTTGTTTAGTTTAATTTAGTTGTATTAACATCTCGTTTCGAAGCAACACGAGGGATCTCGTAATTTTGAACCGCGGTCAGATGACGAGGACGACACATGAGCTGGCACCCTCCTCTCCAAACTTTCGCACCACGCCAACGGGAGACGTTTGCTCACCTACATATGATTTAACTTGCAACAGGTCCACATAACCGGCGGATCTTCAGTGGAATAGTGTTTCGAACTCCGGCCCCGAAGCCGAAAACTTACCACTATGCCACCGCGGCAAACATTAGAATTATGAATGGCGGTACATTCAAACAACATAAATGAAACAGCAATCAAATTCTTTTTCCTTAAATTAATACAGTCACAGTTTAGTCAATGCCAAGTTACACTGTGTTGAAAGCTACGAACGACCACATCAAAGGTAAATGGAGGAATAATTATTTTTACGCATCTTAGGGCAATAGAAAGTGTTCTATGACATCACATATCGTTTTGACAAAATCAAACAGCTTTAGTTTTAAACATAAAGTTTATTACACAGCATATCGATAACTGGTGTTTGAAATCAAATTGTGTTATTATCACATTCAGGATTACAGTGTTCTCAAAAATGGATACGCACTTTGAATAACACTAATAATAAATAATACACATAAGCACTGGAAGACCGTTCTGTCACTGCTTTTTTTTTTCCTTACAAGAAATAAGCAAGAAAAACTGCAAAAACCTCCAACAGAGCGATTTTTGTCGCCCGGGTTAAAGCACGACTACATCACTGGTTAGTCATGGAAAAAAAAGATACGTCAATAATTTTCTACAATACAACTCGGGTAATTGCAATTAGAAATTTTGATCTTTTAGAGGTAAAGTAGTTTTTTTTAAAAATTGTAAAATTGCACTTTTCTTGAGAAATATTTTTTGAAGCAGTGCTCCTTTCTGAGCTGATGAGCCGCCAATGGGCTGGCGGTAAAAGATCCCCTTCACCTGAGTCCCAGTCCATACTCCCCCCACCCCCCAATTATCACAGAGAGCATATCACAAAAACCTATATCTTAGCACAGATAAAATGTAATCTCCGCTGTAAAAGGGGACATATAGTACGATTTTGGGTGGAGTTTCTCTTCTTAGAAAGAAGATTTAATAGAGTGTGACCGACCTTCGATAACATCTCTTATTGAAGGTCAAGAAATGCAAGCAGTCACAATAGTCTGCATTCCTTGCGCGCACGCCTTAAGGTGTGTATACTTTGAACGAATAATCGATGCTTAAACATATTTATAATTATAAAATTATCTGAATTCGTCCGAAATAGTACACAAATTATCAGATGATGAATGGGCGAATTTTTCAATCGAAAACACATATCAGAATATATTTTAGCATTAATTAATTTCTTTTGTACATAAGGCCTGTCGGGAAATTCAAATAGAAAGTATTTTGGGTTTGGCTTAGAAATCTGTCCTCAATAATTCAGATTTCTACTAATAAAAATAAACACTTTATTCTTGTGATGAAAATTACGTAACAAATGCACTGAGTGTTGTCTCGTATTCTTTGGATATCAAATTTTTAATTTCTCATGTTTTCATCAAATGGTTTTTAAAGAAAATTTCTAGAAAAAGCCTGATAGGCCAATACAATCCTGAATTTCACTAACAAGCTGTTTATTTGGTAGTATACACAACAGCACTGGGACCATCCCCCTCCCCTTGAAACCTAACCGGTTTCATACGAATTTTCAAATTGTTTAAAGTTTAAAATTTCTTAAGGTAATTTTCTTCATGTCTTAAATCCTACCTAGATTTTCTAATACTGTAGAGTAATACTTTCAGATAAAATCTAATAACGCGTAGATTTCAATCAACAAATATCCAAATCTCTGTCGAATTCGCTTCTTCTTCGTTATATATTTATAAACAGTGGTAAAATCTCAAAAATAAACAGTGCCCGAAAGCTCTAATTTGGGTGGCAAAAATCGTTCTGTTTTAAGGAGATTTATAAAAATTTGTCTTGTTTATTTCTTCTAAAAATAATAAAAAAAAAAGCAGTGCCAGAATGGCGTTCTGATGCGTTCCAGCTCCACTACACCCCTGTTTATAAGATAAAGACAACAGCTTATTACTATAAATAAGCTTGCATAATACGTGCAATATGGAGTATTGGAATAAAGAGAAGGTCCTGAAACTGTTTTGTCTAACTTACTTTAGTTATGCTAATGCCCCGTTCGAAGAACACAACATCTATTTTAGAATGCACCTTTTACTTTGAGCCAAGGTCAGATGACGAGGACGACAACAGACTCGGCACAATCCTCTCCAAACTTCCACGCCTCGGAGGACGTTTGACCCTCGACGTCAGATTTAGCATACACCAGTCCCACACACACAGTGGATACTGTCCTACCGCCAGGAGAAAAACCTTGAGAAGGGTTGCCTCAAATAGACGAATCGAAGAAAGGAGGGATACAGATATAAAATCAACCGCAACATTCGGCAACCTAAGCGAACTTCCGTTAGGCGAAGAATTAGTTTTCGAACGAAATACAAAGAGAAATGAGACTTCCGCCTGCTCTATCTACGCCAAATGAAATAAAGCCCTTTCCTTCCAGGGGTGGCGCTAGAGGGGGGACCGAGGGAGGGCCAGGGCCCCCCGTCGGGGAAAAAGTTTGTATCCCGTCGTGGAAAATATTTGTACGGGCATTTATACAAGCAGGTCGGGCAAATCGCCCCCCCCCCCCCGCCGGGCAAACTCTAGCGCCATTCCTGTTTCCTTCACCCCAAAATGCAGTGGAATATCCCGTTTCTATAACAACCGCCACAGGCATGTCTGGTGTCTAGGGTTTTTCTCGTGGCGGTAAGGCGCTGCTTGGTAGGATAGGGTTTCGAACCTGCAACTCTTTACTCTCGATTCCAAAACCTTCCCACCAAGCCACCGATGCCCCAGGTCTTAAAGCGGAAGCAATAAACAGTGAAACAGGGATATAAGTTCAAACATGAAATTATGCTCCAAACCCCCATTTGATTTATTAGATTGGCATGATCCATTTTAACTCTTTACCTAGAGCTGCATGTGTACTAGTCATGCAATTCTGAACAGGGGTCAGAGGCGAAGGACAACATCTGAGCCAGTAGCTAACTCTCCAAAATTACACGACAGCGATCGAGCGTTTCACCCACGACAGATTTTGCCCATACCACGATGTATATGCAGGTGACTTTTAATTAACCTACATCTTTTAACTGAATAACTCTTGAGTCGTTGCAGATAGCGCTACAAACATTTTTTTATTGAAAAGAACGTTGAAAAGGATTTTAATGCAGATTGTCTTCAAAGTGAGAACCGTCAGAAGTGATACAATAGCGCAACCTAGTTACAAAGTTGTCAGTTACAAGTTCAAGGATTTTTATTTTAATGCTTGCAAATGAGTCAGTTATGGACCTTTTGAGGCTAATAAGGTCTGTCCGCTTCTTCTTGTATACCAAATCTTTCTTATGACCCTCAATGGAAGAAATCACATGGATTCAGATCTGGTGAATAAGGTTTTCAATGCAATGTACCATGATAACTGTTTGGGTGTTGATAGGCGATAACCGGGTTCCAAACACACTGTTAATGGTGCTAAACACACTGTCTGTTCTATGGTGTGACATTTTCGCCACATAAATATCAATTTTTAACAATAAATATACGATCTTCGGTTGAATATGACACTTTGGGAGACATTTTGAAAATGGCGTGAACTGATACGAAACAAATTCCTTTTACGCCCTCTGCCACTGCATGCATTCGTGGCGCCATCTAGTGAGACTCTGATAAGTTATTTCAGTTAAAGGTCGTAGGTTAATTAAAAGTCATCCTGTACATGATGGTTTCGCTTCGTTATATTTACGTCCTGTTTGAAAGCAACAAAAGGCTTATTTTGGGACGGACCTCGCAATTTTGAACTATACACGATGGATTTTTAGTGGAGAGGGTCTCGAACCTGCAACCGTCCAATATCGAACCCAGAGATTCTATAACCAGGCTGTACCGGTCCCACTTAAAGACCCTTAAAAACACACAATGATCCGGATAACAGGTGCCTCTAAATGAACATTTATAGTCTCGTGGTCCCCCCCCCCTTCTTTCTTTTTTAACGACAATCATAAAACATAAAATCTGTTCATACAAGTCAGTCCACCGACATCGGACGATTATTCACCTTTTCCAGTTCAATTTATTATTTATCCGTTAAAAAATTAATGACTGAACAAAAACAACTTAGCAATACTTCATATTTAAAATTTTTCATTAATTACTTTCTTAATTAATTAATAAAAATTATTAATTCATTATTCATGTGTATCCAGATCATGTTGCTATCTAGATCCCAACACACCCTCTCCAGCTCAAATTAAAGGCGTCGTGGGTCAAACGTCCTCCCGCTGGTGTGGCGAGGAAGTTGAGAGGGTGCCAGCTAAAATGTCGTCCTCGTCAAAAACACAATGTCCGTCCCAAAATAGCTTTCGCGTGGCTTCAAAATGGAATGTAAATATAACTAAACTAAACTAAACTAAACTCAGGGTATTTGTCAAAATACAGCGTTACAAAATCATGAATTTCCATGACTTTCCCTGATTACGGCCAATAATTTTCCATGACTTAGAAATGCTTTAGTTAAAGTATACACGAATTCAAAGTCTTATGTAAATGCAAACAAAAGGTATGCGTTTGGAGATAATACAGGAATTTTGGGATAGAAAAAGTACTTATAAATGTTTACAAACTCGTGTACATAGAAATAAATTAATGACCAAACGAAAGCAAGTTTGCATTTTATGAAAGGATCTTTCATAGACGTTTTCAAAGAGGCCTTAAGTGTGCTATCAGTATATTTTAATTGTGATAGATACTTCATGACTGGCTCAACTATTTCAATGGCTCTTGCTATGCAATCACTGTTTTCTAGCCATCGAACTGCACAAAATTTTTTCGGAAAAATAGAACAACCTGCAATTCTAGTAAAATCTGCTCTTCTAGCTGAAGAATCCTTAAATAAATAATATAAATTTCTTAAACTTATTATTAGGCGATTAAAGCCTAGCGAATCCATGACAGCCTATAGTTTTTCATGACTTTTACTCAATTTTTTCTGAAAATCATGACTTTTCATGACAAAATTAAACCATTATCCAAATTCATGACTTTTCACGACTTTACCTGACTTTCCAGGTGCGCGGAAACCATGTAAACTAAACCATCCCAAATTAAATGTGGAAATACATAGAAAAGCAAGTTAGCCCGGTGATGCCAAATGGCATCACAGACCCTGAAAGTGTTAAAAAAAATCAAAATGCTATTAGATCTGAAGAAATATATCGTTAATAGCAGAAGTGAAATACTTTAAGAATTTACTTACTAAAGTTCCCATCCCCCAAAATTACCAATGGTGTGGAAGTTTGAATAAGAGAAGGTCGTCTCAGATGTTGTCTTCGCTATATGACGGCAGTTCAAAATTACGAGATCCTATCTGAAATAGCCTTCGAGTAGTTGCAAAACGAGACGTTAAACTAGCTATTCAAACTTAACACATCTCCAAATTTACATTATTACTAACTGCTTTCTTCCACCTAATTTTATCAAACATTCCGGTCCTCACATCTATTTGTACAGTAGAACCCCGCTAATCCGAACTAACTGGGACCGGTCCCTGTTCGGATAACAAAAAATTCGGATTACCCGAAATTCCGATAAAAATAGAAAAGAAAAAGATGTATGCTAAAAAAAAATGTAAGTTCTAAGCACTCAATGCTACTATCTCTTGAATTCTTTTATTCAAAAGCAATAGAAAGAGAATATGTCTCTCCTTTTCATTAGAATAATGGATGTGCTCCTGTATGAAGTGACCGTATCTTACGGCGAACTCAAAATTATGCGTGCCGAAAAAGTACTTTTTTGTTTTTCAGTATGTATACTTAAATCTTTTCAGGTAATCTTCTCAATTACATATAATTTTCGAAAATAAAATCGGTTCGGATTACCCGGAATTTCGGATTGGCGGGGTTCTACTGTATTTCAAAATAACGCATTCCTGTTGGTTCAGGTAAACTTCGACAGTCATGGTATTCTCGAAAAAAGGTTCAATTTAATCCACGCATTGGCAAACTGCCTTGCAAAATTTAAACCTGATAAAAAAAAGTTCACATCGAGATCCGGAGATTATTAGTTGCCGATATGATCAGTACAACGACTGATCGAGCTATTTATGATGTGTAATAGTAAAAAAAACATAATAATAATTATTGCATTAATTAATTAGAATCATGAACGTGGCAATATTCTGCAATTATATTTATTGATTCGAGTTGTGAAATTTTGATGTATGCTATTAAGGTTGGTTGGTTGTATTGGGTTTTATGGCGCAAGAGCCATGTTTGGCTATACTGCGCCAAACGTATGGTTTTTCTGATATCAGATGATAAAATGCAAATTTAGTAATTAGTAGATAAAAACAATAGAACTGAGAGAAAATCGCATCAAGATTGGTTGGTTGGTTGGTTTCGGATTTATTGGCGCAAGAGCCAAATTTGGCCATGCTGCGCCAAACGTACGGTGAAAATACAGCATATGGTGGGATATAAAATCATGATTATGGTGCCAAAATATTTGTTTCAAATGAAAAAAGGGTAAAAAGGAAAGAATGGTAACACTGAAGTACAAAGCAATCGTATGCTATTAAGAGTTTTTAATAGAGTTATTATAATTGTGTATTAATTTTTTGAGAGGCAATATCTGTATTTTACTTTATCGATTTTTTGCGGTGTTGCTGTTTCATTTTATAAATACCTATGTTCTAAAATGAAAATACTGAATCGTACAATTTCGGTTAGCTGCGGGACTCTAAATCCGATTAAGCAATAATCTATAGGATGTCAAATCCCATTGCGTCCGGATTACCGACATCCTACTCAACTGAAAAGCAAACAGACTAAATCTTTCATTGTGTACATCACTTAGTTAAATGGCAGAGAGAATCCTCCAAAAGGCACGTCACTTTCATTCCAAAGCCAAACTCTCGGACATGACAGCACCATCCTGATTGGACGAGGCAAGAAGCGCAGGATGAAAGCCCCCTAGAAAATCACATAAAATCAATGCCTGTCAACCTCTTTGGCCAGAGATCAAAGCAGCGACACATGCCTATCCCCCTTCCGTGAAAATCGGCTCGCCGGGAGAGTTTATCGAGCGTAAGCTTTCATCCCTTGGCCCAAAGCCGGCTTACCTCACACCATCGCGGGGAATAGACTCGCCCGAATTCCCAAGATCACAAACGGAGGGGGAGGAAAAGGAAAGAATGAAAAAGAAAAGACGTTTGTCTAGTCTTGTTTTTGTGTGTTTTTTTTGTCCCCCCCCCTTCGCTTAACACAATGAAAGCAGGATTAGCGTGCTCTTTTGTGAACTGTAAGATCGGAGTTTGGGTTTCGAAGTTTTTCCGAGTCAATACACTTGCGTTCAGTAAATATTCCCTGCATTTGATAGTTTAAAGTATGTTTAATTTATTAATTAGTTTGGGTTAATTGCATTTTTAATAAATATTTTATTAAAAACAAAATAAACTAATGCCAATAACAGCAAATGAAATAGAAGTAAATTTGGATTAGGACACCAAATGTGTGCATCATAATAACTAATGTAATTAATAATAAGTGGAAGATTATGTATTACATTTTTTTATTACTATAACATATGTAATTGAACGAAAAGCATTCATAACATTTATTACAGCTGTTATCAATGCAGAAAACATAAATTAAGCAATATTTATCAGTCTTGGCAAAAAATAATTTTGAAAAATATATTATTTTATGAAGTGCTATAACCAAAAAGTTTCTAGTTTTACTGACAAGATAAATAAAACTTCGGATATTCTGCTACTACGGATAACTTTGGAAATTTGCATCATTACATTCTGAAATGTCGTCACTTGAAACTGATAAATTTTAAAACATTTCTAAGTACTT
This sequence comes from Araneus ventricosus, assembly GCA_013235015.1. NCBI lineage: Eukaryota > Metazoa > Arthropoda > Arachnida > Araneae > Araneidae > Araneus > Araneus ventricosus. Next base: position 11,578 of record BGPR01025083.1, on the reverse strand, counting down.
TCTAACACGACTTCGCAAGACTTAGCTTACGTTATGCTTTTATGTGTTATGATAATGATGAGTTATAAATGATAAAAAAAAAAAAAAAATCTTCAAACATCAATTTATTTACTAAGTCAAAATAAAATAACGCTACAATTAAGAATAAATATATTTTGTTTCATTGTAGAGTAGAGCATTTTACAATCTCTTGAGACTTTATTAGTTACATTGTGTCCTGTTTTGATTATCACAAAAGAAAGTAATCCTGATTTCATAAAAATGCTTTTAAAGGAAAATTTCGATTAACCGTCACCGTCTGTACAAGGACTGAGACGGATAACAGAAATATCTTGATACATATATATATAAGAGCAGGCTTTAAAAAGGTGAAAGGCAGTCCATTGTCATCAAGGAAGAGACGATATTTGTTTAAATCTTCTTTTATTTAGGCATCAGGCGTTATTTCTTCATAGGTAAAGTATTTAATTTGTATGCAGCTCCATGACCAGAATTCAGAAGTTTACACCTGAGCGGCGGATGGTTGTTGAAAGCTTACATGCTGGCGTGAAAAAGGGCAGAAATGAATGCGCAGAACGCTTAAGTACCCAGAAGAGGGACCTTACCCCTTTAGAACCTCGTGATTTGAAAAGAAAGTTGAGTGCGTTAATTATGATGTAAGTAGAAGTATTTAAAATGAGGTGTCGTTAAGATTATTTAGGAAAATTAAAAAATTAAAATATCACATATATACAGTAACGTGATTTCACTGTTAACTTGGGACGAAAATGAAATCCTTTAAAAGTGAATAATACATAAAAATTATATTTAATTTTACAAAACGATCAATATAAACTACAATAAAAGAGTAAAAACTACAGAAATGCAATGTAATACTATAATACAATAGCGGCTGGGTTTGGAGCATCAGATCAATGTCGATTCCTCCGCTACCGACCATTAGTGACTTCCGCCATCATACTGTTCAGCAACGGATTCCGAAACTACCACTTTTGGACGATTTTACACCGGAAAGGGATGTCAGGCAATGAGTCATATGAGCGCATTTCTGGAGTTCTTTGTTGGATCGCACTCAGTAAAAATGTAAACATCTACCTTACATTCTTCACTTCCCCCCAATTTTGATGAAAATAACTCCGGCCGGCGCATGCGCAAAAAACGCGGAGGGTTTCCGAATCCGTTGCTAAACAATATAGTACAGTTACTTGCAGCTTTTTTGCAACAGTTTTAATAGGAAGATTTGAGAATGTTACTGATTTTCGTTGTGTTCTGTGCATTTTCCTGCGATTCTTAATGTTCGCAAAAGAATATTTCTTTTCCGCTCAACAACGTATGCCACTTTTTTCATGAAAATGCATGGAATTTGCTCACATCAGTAATGAAGTGCTTAAGAAGGGAAATATGGTCTGACCACGGATTCCGAGATTACCTCTTCTGGACGATTTTACACAGGAAAGGGGTGTCAGGCAATGAGCCATATGAGGGCATTTTCGGAGTTCTTTGTTAGATCACGCTCAGTAAAATGTAAACATCACCCTTCCATTCTTCACAATCCCCCTATTTTGATGAAAATAACTCCGCCCCGGCGCATGCGCAAAACCGCGGAAGGTTTCCGAATCCGTTGCTACACAATACGTGTTTTTATTTATTTATTTATTTCTCTAAATAACTTCTTCAGTTATTAAAGTTCACTTCCCGAAAAGAGCCACATCTCTTGTAGAACATATAAGGGTTAACACTCAATAATTTGCAGCATAAGAGAATTTTTGTACAGATTAAAGCTCAGAATATTTTTTTAATGTATTGTTGAATGAGAAGAGACTGTGCCAGCACGATTTTTTTGAACACAGGTGCATTCTGATGAGCGATGTTAACTATTTAGAAAGTACGATTTGTTTTCAAATTTATTGTTTGTAGTCTTAAGCGAGGATAATCGTAAGTCTTGAATTGTATCTCCGAGAGATACGAGGTGAACCACTGAGTTCGTGTGCTCCGTTAAACAAAATCATCGCTGGTGTGTGTACGAGGTTTAGGGATTTTTAGCAACAAAGGCTGTTATCCCCTATTCAAAAAAATATTCATTCCAACATTCGTTTCAATCTGCTTAAAAATTAAATAAAATTGCCATCAGGAGATAGACTAGAAAAATTGCCGACCCAATTCGGTTTTAAAAAAATGGCGTCCTCTAAGAAGAGCGGCCATATTCTTTTCAAATCGTAAGTCGAGGAACAGGTGCATTTGCAAAAAGCTCGTTGCCACATTCTCATCCCACCTGGCAATCTGATTTCATCCTGCAGTATCCATTTATATCGATCGCTCATTTATGTATTCCATTATTAACCACTTAACTTAATAATTTTCTTTGCTATCTAATAAGATGACCCCTCCTGTTTTGGAAAGGGGCTGTTGTTTTCATTCATCTAAGAAGGCATAGGATACTTAAGATGTTTATGGATCCTACATATTTTTGTGTCAAATTATGAAGCTAATTAATGAATCAATTTTAGTTTATAAGACTAAAATTTCGATAATTCGATGCACGAGTATTCTCGGGCAAGTAAGTTAAGCGGTTAAAAGATTTAAATGACTTGGAGTGCACAGAAATAAACAGCATGCGTAATATGAGAAAAGTTAAAGTAAGTATGAGTTTTCCCTTTTTCCCGGCGAGGACACGGCCAGCTTGCAAATGACTATTTTGCAAAGTCTTAAAAGGGATCTTGGCCTTCTCTTTTATTATTAACTGATAAAAGAAAGAAAGTATGAGTTTTCCCTTTTTCCCGACGAGGACATGGCCAACTTGCAAATGACTATTTTGCAAAGTCTTAAAAGGGATCTTGGCCTTCTCTTTCATTATTAACTGATAACTATCTCGGAATGTTTATAGAGTTTTGTTATCAATTCCATCTACTTGGTCAAAAAATCATCTGATAAGCGTAAAAATAAATTCTTCCAACGTAAGCAATTTTAAATTTTTCCCTATGCCACGGTTTCCCAAGATAGAGTGTCAGTCATTCCTTTTGTTGCGTTTTGCAGTCGCGAGCAAAGATTTCTCTAAAAGGCATGGTAGAAAACGAACAGATAAATTTTTGAAACATTAAATCATTCATCCGGTAACACAAGGTATATGGAATCTGTTAAATCCCATGGAAGCAGGTAAATATTCTTCAAAACAAGATTTTTTTTGGTCTTTAGTATTAATTTCAACTATCTGTATATGGAAATTTTATCTTGAACTAGCAGTACGCGCACGGCGTTGCCCGTGGAATCAGGACTTCAACAAAATGGGGAAAAATGCCCGCAATCAAACTAAACAAAACAAAATCAAAACAAAAGATACACATTATTGATTTTCGACAATAACACGAATGTAATGACGTCACCGGAAGGAATCGGATTGTATGAAGCATCTCCTCCTTACGTCACCTCCTGCGAGGAAGGTCACCACCAGCCAATGAAATTGCAACAATGCATTCTTTATCGTCCGGAGAAACTCTCGCTGTTAAATTTCGCTAGCAAAAAAAACTGTTTGAACTGATCAGGGAAAAATTAATTTAAAAAAAAACGAAAAAAAGATATTTTAACCGTTCTTGTTTTAAATCTGACAGAACTGTTCCATTTATAAGTTGAAAAAAATGAAAATAATAGTGTTATTAGAACATCGGATGCAGCAAATTTAAAAACAAAAATAAAATTTCGATGGCGAAACTGACTATTTTATAAAAATTTCTCAAAACTCAGTAAACTACGTTTGAAGCTCAAAACAGCCTCCATTAGAACGAAAATTGTTTGTTCTATCCAATGGTGCATTGATTGTTTTTCAACGATCATTAGAAAAGATACTACAGCCGTAAACGTGTCAAAAATGACCCAAAACAACACAAAATATTAAATAAAAAATTTTCTAGATTAAATTTTAAAATTCCGGCTTAGAGGTGCATTGAGTCACCATTAAGCCTACTTGTGTACCAAATTTCAAAGCTGTAAGTGCGATAGATTCGTCTGGACATCGCACGCTCGCACACACACACAAACATTGCCATTTATAAGTTTAGATAGTGAAACAAGATGCTTGACCTTGTGCAACCTCTAACAACAATTCCATTAGTATCTGTCACTTAGAATGAATGCAAAAACTCCCCTCTTCATGGGCATCAATTGCAAGTAAATCTATTGACACTCCCCTCGAAATAACAGGGAAGGTTTCCTTCCTCAGGGGGAGGACCTTACTTTTATTATCTTATCTTCCCTTCGGGCACTGAAAGATTTACGACTGCAACGAAAAAAAGTTCGTTAACCTGTTCGAAACATCAGTCCAACTCATTGCATTAATTTGTACAAAAAGGTAGAGGAGGACACACTTTTATAAAATATATATATATATATATTTCTCGTTGCCATCGTTTCGATATTAAAATCACAAAAAGGTAATCACAAAGCGCGTTTTTTTATTGATCTTGTAGCAATACAGCGATGATATATAAAACTGTCCTCTTTTGAGAATGGAAGCAAATTAATCATTAATAATTCTATACATCCTTTTAGGATTCGATTTATCTCCTTATTCTTAGTAATACTAACGTACCCAGGTTTTTTTAAAATTTCATTCAGGGGCAGGTATTCAACCCAGATCGATAAATCAACTGTTCCGGCTAATACGGCGCATTTCGTGACTTAATCATTTAGGTTAATAATAATACAAGCCTAGATGCGGGCTTTGACAATATTCAAATTACGTTATGGAACTGTCTTTATTCAAGAAACTAGGATAACCATTGGATAGAGGAAATTGGAAGAAGGAAAAAAAAAAAAAAAGAATTCTTCAGAAGAAGTTTTTAAAAACTAAATCTAATCAATCATTTTGAAATTTTTAACAATAAATATTTACTTAAAAGTAGAAAACGGGACGATTGAAGTCATTTTATTCAAAACCAGGACAAATCACAGACGTTCCTTCAATCCAAGAAAACGTGTCCGCACCCGGAAAATGGTCACTTAAAATAATACAAATACTTATTTAAAACATCAGGATTTAATTCTGATCGACACAGGAAAAAATATTCATGTTGTATGTCACCCTTGTACTAAAACCGCATAAGTGCGAATGTGTATAAGAGCAGCTATGTGTGTGAGCACTCGGAGACAATAGAACACAATGATAATTTCAAAACTTATATATAACTGAAGGTTTTTGGAATCAAGTTGTAGCAATCATAGACGTTACAATTTTAATTTCATGAACTGTTACGGCAGAAATGAAGCGAACGGCATTTAGGCCTACAAATTCTTTTGAATTTTTAAGAGGCAGATCTCAAGGCCAAATTGATATCCTGAATCATAGGCTTCAATATTAAGACTGAAATTCAAATAGGGCCTCTCATTCGGCTAATATATTTATAGAAATGAAAAAGCCATTCTCTTCAAAGAGGAGAAAAAATAAATAAAATAAAACCAACACACAAAGAAAGCCTGGCAGTTCGAAGCCGGAGGTCTGAAATCCGGTTCGATCGTTAAAAGGGTCATTTGAGGTTGAAGTTGTGGTTTCGGTTTGTGGAAGGAATGCAATTTTTTAAAATTATTTAAATATTTTTTTATTTATAAACAGAGAGATTTATTTTATAGAAAGAATTTATATACAGAGCAGATCTAAGGAAGCAGAAATTTTAATGCTTCGGACCATACGCTTCTGTATGATGTAAAGCACAGGTTCCCAACCTGTTGTACGCGTACCCCTGGGGGTACGTGAAGAACCAGTTGGGGGTACGCGAACTCAAAGTCGGTAATGGCGGACACAAGAAAACATAAGGGATTAAAAATTTTACAGAATTTTGTTTCTCCAACTTCGTGTAAAAAGTAAAAGTGAAAGTTGAGCAAGTCCTAAACCTACCCTCAAAATAAGAAAAAAAAAGGAAGTGTAATTTTTAGCTATCCTTATAATTTAAAGCAAAATTATTACAGTACTGATTTCATCTGTTTTTACGTTACTAATACTATTGTAAAAATGGAATAAAATGTCAAACCAAAAATAAGTCCTGCAAATGTTATTATTTCAAGTTATTTGACCTTTCAGCTCGCGTAGGCCCTTCACATTATTGATAAAAACTTCTCTGTATAGACGGATGGTTGGAAGGGGGATATGACAGCGGGGGATACGCGAAAATATATAGGCTAATCAAGGGGTACGCGAGGGAAAAAAAATGTGGTAACCCTGATGTAATAAAGCATTAAAAAATACTAATATGAGACACCAGAAAGTTAATTTCCATGTCATTTGACCTTTTCTTTTTGCATGAACAGAATGAGGAAAAAGTATATGAAAACGCAATTATTTAAAAATAAATAATGCTATCTTTAGAAACATTTTCTGGTATATAATGAAGGAAAAATAAGAAAATGAATTTTTAATGACAATGATTTTTTAGTAACTGCTACAAAAGAGATTATTCCCTTTCATTCGAAAGGCCGCGGTGGCCTAGTGGTACGGTTGCAGGCTCGAAACCCGATTCCACCCAAGATCCGCCGTGTATGGGGCCTGTTGCACGCTAAATCATACGTAGTGGCCAAACGCCCTCCCGCTGGTGTGGCGCGGAAGCTTGGAGAGGGGGTGCCAGCTCAGATGTCGTCCCCGTCATCTGACCGTGGTTCAAAATTACGAGGTCCGTCCCTAAATAGCCCTCGTGTTGCTTCAAAACGGGACGTTAACCTAATCTAACCCTTTCATTCGAATTTTTCAAATTAGGTAGCGATTGCAATGTTTTCACGGCATCCGTCACGGAAAAACACATTAAAACTATTTCAAAACTTTTCTGGTATGAATTTCTGAAGTCCCAGCTGTAACTGAACAGCTTCGATGCATACGAAAAAAAGAACCGTCCAAATTGCATTTTACGATATTACTGAGTTCATTAAGATATAATTTTTAAAAAATTCTTTTAAATTCCAAATTGTATGATTTATTCATTTTAATGAAACTCTCCAGATAATTTTAGAGACATACCAATAGATTTTTCCTTATTTTTTAAAATGAATGAAATTATTTTTTAACTACCAATTCTTAACTATATTTAAATTCCTCCGCTTTTATAAAGCAATTATGTAGAAAACAGTAAATGGTAAAAAGAGACTATTCTTCATAAAAACAATAGTTTTTACTTTATCAAAATTATTAAGGGTTTTTTTTTTTCCCCGCAATAGAGATTTAATAATATGCCATCTGCTAAAAGGATGCTAGATCAACTCGAAGAAAATTTATGGATGTGGACGAGCTGCCATCTATTGTAAACCAAAGACACTAAATGCATTACCAGTTAATTTGAACACACATATATAAAATTCAAATTTCTTATATTATTTAAATAAATAATTTTAAATTAATAGAAAAATTTTAGTTTTAAATTATTGACGCTCTTAAATCATTTACGATTTGCAAAAAGTATAAATTTTTTATTCCCGAGATTATAGAATTTAAAAAATAATTATTACATGCAATGGTACTGGCTTATACACAAATAAAATTTAAAACAACATCAAGATTTTAATTTTTATAATTAAAGTTATTCGATATAAAAATTGGAAAAAATAAAAACGCTTAATTTAATATATGAATCCAGCAAAAAAATCTTCGACAAAATTAAGCATTCCAATAAACAAACAAGTATATATATTCGAAAATTACTTTATTCTATAAAACTAATATACCTGTACATTTAAGTGAAATAAATTATAAATGAAAAGACTGAAAAAGGATGAAAGCTGAAAGTTAATAATAATAATATTTTTTAACTCTTATTATAGCGAACAGATGGCAGCACAACACATAACAATTCTATTCGGAAGTTCGGGTTAAATTTTGAATCGGTTATCGGAAGAACATGCATAAGAAAAGATGGTATTTTCAGCAGCAACTCAGAATAAATAAAACAAAATTTAAAAAAAGAAAGGGTTTTTAAAACAAAAAAGTTTACGATCTCTAAGTTTAAAATACGAAATTTATAATCACGATTACAGTATTTTATTTGGTCCGAGTCATCAAGCTTTTTCATGGACCCATGATAAAAGTAATCGAAACAAGAAATTTGGAAATCTACGGAATTTTCTTTTAAAAAAACCTTAGAAATATATTTACATATTAACACTTTGCATTTTTTATAGACCTTCTCTCCAAAATCTTCAGAGAGAGTTTGGGGCCGGAACCTACCAAATTTGGCGCAGAAATATATATAAAAAAATCATTATAATATAACGTGTCTAAAATGAGGGTACCTTGCAACATGGTTTACAGATGTAAGCAACGGCGGAAAAATTTATTAAAAGAAAATTAATATAAGAAAGGAAAGGGAAATTAGCATTGCAAAGTATCTGACATTTCAACTGCATTATCTACCATACGAATAACAATAAAAGCGGTTACGACGGGACTGTATTGTTAAATTCTTAACCATGAAAAATGTTCTATAATAAAACAATGGAAAAGTAATTACCAAGAGTCTCTTTAACTGATCTAATATTATTCTGGCACTACGTTATCGAGACAAACTAAAAACGTATGAGATTCGATACCAACTTCTATGGTGGTTCGCTGAGGCTTTCAACGAGAACGAATGATGCAGTTTACCAACTTCAGTATGACATCAAATATGGCAATCAAAAGCTTCTAGTACCCCTAATATAACAGCCTATTAGCGACTAACGCTATTTGGAGTCAATTCCTGCTCACGAGAGACATACCATCAATATGCACCACGCCAATTTAATGTTGGAACCCATTCTGGCCCTTGCAGGAGGAACAAAACAGGCAAGAGGTTTCGTTCGTACACAAAAAACGAAACGAAATTTTTATTTCTATACATTTTATATCCATACACATTTTTATATACATATTTATAGACATATTTTTCATCCCTACTTGCGTCTTTCATACGTAAAGATTTCTATTTAGGAGCCATATTCACTGTAAGAAATCTAAAGCTACACTGAAAGATCCAAATCAGGAAAATGATTCGTAGAATAGAAGCTAAAAATAACATATGACTCACGGTATTGCTTTTTCGTAAACAACTTCCGGGTCTTCGATGAATTTCTATTGCAGCAAGACTCCGTGAAATGGTTCTTATTTAATTTATATTCCTTCTGATGAACAAAATCCACGGTCACTTTTGACTGCTAATGGTATACATAAAATTTTTATGCATAATTTTTTAAAAAATACTTAGAAGTTTTATTCGAAATACAGTAACTGTTTTGCTAATGAAAATCCACGGCTTTTGAAAAAAGTTGATTTACAGAGATTTTCGATATATGGGGGTTCTAATGTATTGTTACCTCCAGAAAAAGTTTTTAAGAGAGTCAAGAATATTACAACAATCAGCTGTGATGTTCGTGTTTTCAAATAGTTAAATGAAGTTGAGGGTTCTTACCCGTGCTCCAGGGGCCTTCCGTCTGGCATGGTGTGGGGCGGCATTGGGTGCGGTGGCGGGCCCTGAGGCGGGTGGTGGGGCGGCATCTGGGCGGGCATGGGGCCGTGGTGGTGGTGGTGGATGGGGGGCCCTCCCTTCCAGCCGGGCGGCTCCTCCAGGGCGGGGGGTGGCTCTCGGGGGCCCGCCCCTCCTCCGCCGGGGAACGCGGTCCAGGATCGGTTCACGGCTGCGTGGGCCCTCCCCGGGAGGGGTCCCCTCCTTCGGCCGATGGGGAATCAACCGGGAAGAAGCATCCCGAGTCGGCCAGCGCAGCAGAGGTTACGCTACAAGAAAAAGCAAACGTTAATTAGGAATGAAAATTCAGTTTATGGAAATTTTTGCATGCATCACATGCTTGTAAATATAATGGAACTTGGGCTAATACGACCACAATAAAAATTCGATTGACTCAAAAATTTGAACTGAGAAAGACAGTCAAGAGCAGAATACTGCAACAGAAAATCACACTTAAGAAAAGATCAAAATGACAGTAAGAATTTATTTATACATATATATTAGTTTTCTAACAAATAATACTTAAATAATCAATATACAGTAAGTAATTTTATTTAATTAAGTGACTGATTTCATATACTGCAGAGTAGTAAAGCCCTCGAGTGAATTAAAGGCCTAAAATCTATTCACTAACATTCACTGACAAGGTATAGAGATATTTAACTAAAGAAAACAGTCTCTATCTCTTCTCTACTAATAACAAAAGAGAAAGTCTCTCTGTGTGTGTGGGCGGTCTACAGAACAGACCGTTAAACCTAGAGCTACCAAATTTGGTACAGGTATACTTTGAAGGGTGGGCCATTTTTTTCAATTTTTTATTTAAATTTTAATTATTTAAAAATTAAGCAAATTTTGTCCGTTTTCGGTCATTTTTTTTGTGAATAACTTCCGAAGTCATTCGAATTTTTATACCATTTTAAAGTACGAATTTTCATCTTTCTAATATTGTTAGTTTTAACTCTGTATATTATTTCGACGAATTTTAAAATCTTTTTGAAAACATCATCTATTGCTCTGAAATCGGTGAAGGTCACTGAATGGACAACACCCCTAGCGGACAAGGTCACGGAAAGTTGTTCCCTCTTGGAAGGAAGAGAGAAAGGTTGCCCCCCTTTCCCCCTTCTTCGGGATGACGTGGAAGCAATTCGCCTTTAGAAAGAAGTTTCACAGTTCACTCCCACGAAAAGTTTTTTAACCCTCTAAATTTTAAATTATTTTTTTAACTAATTAGGTTCAGATAAATGCTGGTTTTTTACAATTTTCAAACATTTTAAATCCATTTTACGCGTAAACCACTTCTAATCTATTTTGAAATGTGAAAAATGATCTTTCCTCTGATTTTTTTTTTTTTTTTTTTGGCGGAATTTTATCAAACTTTTATTTTTGTTTCAAATTATACATGCTTTATCAATCTTTCAAAAAAAAATCAATTAGAATTCCACAATCAGAAGGAAACAGAAATAATTCTTTTTCTCGTAAATTTTAGTCTAATCGAACCTAAAAACGAGCCTATCTTCCGATCCGGTTTTTTTTTATCCGGTTATTGTATTTTTGAAAAAATAACCGGTTATAACCGGGACAAAAAAAAAAAAAAAAAAAAAAAACCGACAGGTTTTTCCTATTCCTAGAAAAAAATGAATTTTTTTAATTAGGCGACGACCCCCTCCCCTCCAGCCGTCACCACTGCCGATTGGGTCAAAAATATGATACAAATCTACAATTTAGGTATTAAAGCCATATATCAAATTTCATTCGCCTGGTTTGTTGCAGTTTTGAGTAACCGTGGCCATATACACACGGTCAGACAGACACAATTCCCTTTTTTCCCCTCCGGATTGAGGGTTGATATCTTGGCGCATAATACAGTAGAGTCTCCCTACAGCGAATTTCTCCCTATAACGAAATCTTTAATCGGAATGTTAAATAACATTCGAAATATTCTCCATATAACGAAATGGTTGTCTCCCTATAACGAATTTTTTCAGACCTTCATCTTTTCGATTTTTGTCATTTTTGAAGAAAGTTGCAAATTTCTGTGCAAACAGATCGCTCACACGTGCCTGTTTCTGGAACCACTCGCATTGTTCATTCCAGCGATAACACATAACAAT
>BGPR01025082.1:5764-22625 GCA_013235015.1 Araneus ventricosus | reverse complement strand
CTGAAAAAAATCGCCAAAACAAAATTATCGCCAGTGATGCCGTATATCAAATCTGTACCCAAATTTTTATTGCCCCCGGAATCGAAGACCGCGGCAAAACGAAAGGGTGACAATACAAGCAGGAAATGTTGTTTAAATTTCAGAAAATTGTTCTCAGGATTTTTTTTTTTATTATGTATTCAAATTTGCTGCCAAATCAGTGTGTTCACGTTCTTTCGTATCTGACTGACTCACCAGTCAACAGCTCTGGCAAACTTTGAATTAGAATATTTATATTATGTTGGCATTTGCATCACGAGTGGCGAATCTAGGATTCGGGTCAGGGGGGGGGGCTGAGACATAAAAATTTTGTATCGTAGTGACGAATGTCAAACCTGGCTTACAGAGCCGGCCCGAACAAAAGCGGGGCCCGGTGCAAATTTGAATTGCGGGGCCTTGAGAAAATATCGTTCAACAAAGTAATTTATTGCTTTCTGCTATTTATTACATTTCACAATTTGGTTAAGTAAAGGCTAAAAAATACATGAAAATAATAAATAATTAAATTATTTTTCTAAAATTAATATTTTAATGACACAAAAAATTGGTAATAAATCAAACAACAAAAATAATTGCTCTATATATAAAATTTGGTATTCAACTTATTAAAATAAGTTTACAATATGTGATTTTTGTTTCAATTTGTTATAAGTTTTATAGCAAATACGTTGATAATATTATTATGATTTAGATTTTTGGTTAATTCGGATTCGATAGATAAAATGACTAAGCAAAACAACTGTTCATCTCTAATGCTAGATCTCAAGTAATTTTTTATTATTTTTAATCTTGAGGATATTTTTCTGCAATTGCGAGCGTTTTTAGTAAGATCAATATAATTTCTGAACAGAAGTAAAATTTGGATACAATTTAAATAAATTATTTTTAAAGAAATATTGTAAATATTGGCAATATTGTGACCTGGAAGGCAAAAGTTGACGCCAAATTTTGATTTTGTTAAATAAATTAGTGCAATTCATTTTCGTTTTGCGCAATCTGACAGCGGCGTGGTTTCGAATCCCCCTCGCGCTGACTCTGAATTCAAGCATTCCTTTCTAAATAAAAAAATAAAATTCCTCCCATTATTTTTTGCAAACTCGTGTTGTAGAAATGTGTCCTGTCTTCCTCATTTTATGAGGATATATTAAAAATTGTTCAGTTTGAAAACTTTCAGTGCTAAAACTAAAATTATAAAATGCGAAAATAGTTTCAATTAAGAGATTCGAAACATGAAAGCTGAAGAAACTTAAAATAACTTTTAACTTTGCAGTCAATTGAAATAGAAAATACCAACCTTTCAATTTTTCTGTCGATTTACGATGTCAGCACATGCATTCAGTATTGAAATAAAATTTCATACTGTACGAATGGGATTTTCTTGTATTTTGGATTATCAAGTGAATTCTTAAAAGTTGAACTCATTATTTCTTCATATTTAAAAACAAGTTGAGCTCATTATTTCTTCATTAAAAAAAGTTGAACAAATTATTTCTTCATAATAACAAACAATTATTTCTTCATATACAAAAAAATAAATAAAACTAAAAAAAGATAATCGACTGATCACAAACTTATTTGCAATTATACACAATCTACTGATAGTTTCGGCTTTAGGATATTTAAATTGAATCAATCTTCAAAATACTTCCTAAATTTTAAAACTTATCCAAATAACATTGATATGTAGTTTACCAAAACAATGAAAGGTTCCAAATAAGTAACATTTTATAATGAAAACTGCCCAATGTAAAAGAGTAGAAAACAAAAATTTTCGTTTGTTAATAATTTTTTATCTGAAATGTATACAATAATAACAAATGGCAAAAATACAAAAGGGGGATACATTGTTTTATAAATTGATAACCTGTTATAATATTAAAATTTACTTTTTGGAAATATAAAAGGATAATAAATAACTATAAAAAAGAGACAAAAATTAGCATACTTGAACTTTGTCTGCAAGAACAAATGCCGAATATTTTATTTTGCTGTACGGCTGATAATCCGAATGCGAACGAAGTGTTCAATGGAAAATTAAGCTTCTGAGAAAACTCCTTAGGTTACCCGTCGTGTTTCACACAATCCAATATTCAGATTCATTACTATTGATTAAACTCTGAGGAATAGATGTAACAGACTACCTTTTAACAAGTTCCTACGATGAATTCATAGATTCTGGAAAACCACACTTTTGACTAGAAAAGCGAGAAACCCCTGTGATTTATATGCTTCATCATCGCTTAGCAGTCCTGCTGAATACAAAGGGAACAGAGGTGTTCAATTTAGAACTAGATAAGCAGATAAAGCATTCCTCTAGAGGTATTTCTTTAAGCTTCCCTGGGAAAGACTATATGCTGGTCATTAGGGGAACAGATGTGAAACCGCAAACAAGCATTACCCCCTGTACAACCTGAAAGTAATAGTCTCGGGAACAAGGAATGTATTGAATGTTATCACCTGCAATTTATCTTCAAATGACTGACATCCACTTTGGGGTGTCCCCTCCTCCCGCACCGAAAAGAGAGTGACCATGTGATGCCTGGAGCAATCGAACCTGGTTTAGGACTGAACAATGTTATCACTTTTTAACTTTTATTCTGCCCAAGAATCGGAAACATGTGGACCTCCAGATAGCAAAGGGAATTGTTGGATTCTTAACCACTAGATCCACCAATTACTTTTTAAACAGATCTTTGAAGGAAATTTTCAAAAAAAAATGCTATATATTTCTTTTAAGAAAAAATTATTAATTTTTTATGCCTTTTTTCTACATAAAAGTTGGTTGAAAGAATTTTTTAAAAAAGATAAAAAAATTTTAATAAATTTTGAAAAATCCATCAGAGGCCGCTGATGAAGCGCGGGGCCTTGTGCGGTCGCACCGTTCGCAACCTCCTCGGGCCGGCCCTGCTGGCTTATGTAAACCAAAACACATTAACTTTACAGACTTTGCTCACCTGAATAAGAATCATAGAGAACACTACAATACTTTCGATAATTTAATAAAAAATAAAATAACTAGCCAAAAATGTTTTCGACCGCGTCAACGGTACAAGTACAGTGGAATGACTAGAAAAGTAGGAAAATTTTCGAGCCTGTCAAGCCAGAAAGTAATGTTGTCACGATTTTATTATTTTTTTAAATGAAAATTAAGAACAAACATTTGTAGTGATTTTAAATAAAATCAAAAATTTTGGTTTAGCTCTGGGGGCTGCCGCCGATCCCCCCCCCCCCCCCGGATTCGCCACTGTGCATCACTAACTAAAAAATACCGAAAAGTATATTCGTCCTTCAAGATGAATCAGTGGCAATTGAGTCAAACAAATGGTTATCTCGAATCGCTCGAGATTTGCTTTTATTTTGAGTACACAACTTATCACCGATGCTTTTCATCAGCAGTGGCATTACGATTGGAGGGGGATTAGAAGGATCACTGCCTTAGTGGAGTCTTAGAGACAAAACATCAATCTTTTATACCACTTTATTTAAGTCAAATGTCATGAGGATGCGAAAAAATAATATTCCCCGGGTGCATTGGCGTAGTCGTAAATTAAGCACCGCAGGAACGCTGTAACCTGGGTGACAAACATTTTCACTATTTTTTCTTCATTATTTTTTGTACGAAAAAAAGTATTGCTGAAACAGCGTTCCTGCTCCACTACACCCATGACCGGACTTTCTCGCTACTTCACTGTTCATCAGCCACTTTTTAAAAAAAATTTCGTTATTGAAATCCTAAGATATTTCAAATAGTTTTCTGTAAAACTGTCATAATTTTTGTTTGGTTTACCAACACTTTATGGAATTTTCTTTTATAGCAAGATATGGCAGCCGAAAATTGTTAAAAACTAGAAGTTGCCACGCACTACTCTTAAAACGGCTCCAAGTCGCCAAAGCAAGAGAGCTGCTTTAAACTTCAAGCATTTAACCTTGATCGCTACACATCATTGCTTGCATTTTGACGAAATGGCGCCGTTTTGAGAGGAGTGTGTGCCCACTTTTAGATTTCAGCCGAAAATTATACTATATATCAGAGGTTCCCAAACTGTGGTACACGTACCCCTGGGGGTAAGCGGAAGATCATTTGAGGGTAGGGGAACTCAAAGTTGGTAATGGGGACACAAGAAAAATAAGGATTCAAAAATGTTACAGAATATTGTTTTTCCAAGTTCGAGTAAAAAGTAAAAATGAAAGTTGTGCAAGTCCTAAACCAGTACCTAATTCCTACCCTCAAAATAAGTAAACAAGTATGCAAAAGGAAGCGTAATTTTTAGCTATCCTCATAAGTTAATGCGAAATTATTACAATACTGATTTCATCTGTTTTGACGTTGAACTAATACTATCGTAAAAGTGGAATAAAATGCTAAATCAAAAATAAGTCTTGAAAATGTTACAAGGCCTAGGCCCTTTATAAAAAACTTCTTTGTATAGACGGATGTTTGGAGGGGAGAGTTCTGAAAGTAGGGGGTACGCGAAAATAAAAAGACTAATCAAGGGGTACGCGAAGGAAAAAAAGTTTGGGAACCCCCTGCTATATATATATATATATATATATATATATATAACGCTAATGTACGTGGAACAGAAAAGAGGCTAATTTCTCTTTTGCCGATGGCAACGATCTGTTTGTTCACAAGACTAAACCGGTAGCCTCCTTAGGCATAACTTCATAGTCAAAGTCAAAGCCCGTTACTATATTCATTCTGGTGTAAAATAACTTTTTCTTAAAAAAAAATGGTTGTAAGATAAATAATTCACAATATTTCTTACAATATAGTGAAATGTGGATAAAATTATTCAAAAGAAGGTTGAAATCTAGAAGTTGGTACACACTCTTAAAATGGCGCCAGGTTGCCAAAGTTAATGCAAGCATTACTATCATTGGCTTTGGGGACTTAGCCCCAATGAAGTGCAACGGTCAACGTTTTGTTTGGGCAATTTGGCGGCGTTTTAAGGGTATGTACTAACTTCTAGATTTCAACCCAATATCCCCCTTGCGTTTGTCGCCAAAATGTCAACCAAACAATGCGTTGAAGCAGTCATGATTGGGTCACTAAATTGGTTGCCATGTTGGACACCTTGGACTAGATTTTAACTCATAAATATTGCAAGATATAATTCTAAAACTGAGAAGAAACAACGTCGCGCCAAGGTCACTAACTGTAGTGATTTGTTTTTACTTTAACTCTGCCCACTCGCCCATCTGGACGGCCTACTGGAGAGGCCGGGGTTGAAATCTAGAAGTTGATACACGCTCTTAAAATGGTGCCAAGTCGCCAAAGCTAATGCAAGTATTACATTCATTACCTTTGGCGAATTGGCATCAACGAAGTGCAGCGGATAAGTTATTGCTTTGGCGGCGTTTTAAGAGTGTGTACCAACTTCTAGATTTCAACCGAGGCCGGATTGGCAAAATGTCGAATTATAGAGAAACTTCTGCATATAAAATCCTGAGTTGAAACCTAGAAGTTGGTACGGACCCTTAAAATGCCGCCAAAGTTGATGCAAGTATTATTTGGATCAACTTTGGCGACTTGGCACCATTTTAAGAATGTGTACCAACTTCTAGATTTCAACCAAATCCTGAACACACATACTTACTTTTTGCTTTTCTGTCTGTGTAGGATTTTCATCAAATTCCGTTGATTCGTTCCATCTCGCCAGTTCTTCTTCGGTTTCTTCTGGTATTGGAGAAAGCCGGTGATACCGAAAATTTCGCAAATTTCCTGTAAGATAATAATCTATTGCTGAAAACTCTTCCATGGGTCTGAATATCTCTTCATCCAAACCTAAATCTTCGTTAGACTTGTTTCGCACAGATTGATGGTATTGCTGAACTATTTGCATTGCTTCACTACGTTGAGATTTATCGAGAAAAGTGGATTCATTATTTGCATCCTTTTCATCTGCTGCTTTAGAGGTGAAGGGAATCTTTGGTACGTAAGGAAGAGTGAAAATGGAGCGAACTAGCTTTTTCATCTTAACAATAAAGAAGGTCTATTTTCAAAATATTACCATGAGAAACGATCATACTGCACGAGTTCATTACTACTCTCGAAATCGCCTTTATAACTGATTATTTCATCAGTATCGAAAAATGCACTGTTAAATTATCTGTTATTGAAAACAGTTATCTGATTGATATGCGTATTGGAATTTCACAAGTGCTGATTTTTTTCGGTAAATATCAACTGGAAAGTGAGCATTACATGCATGCAAAATGCCAAACGCATTTTAACATGACATATTTAATAAAATGTTCTTCATTGCACAAACAATTGACCAACTACGACCAAAACAGATGATGAAATAGTAAAATTCAGCAGACACATATAAGAAAAAGGCCAATAGTAGGTATAAAAGTCTAAATATTACGTCGGATGACCTCTTAATCTTACTATCTATGATATCTCTTATCTTGGAATTACTTTCTTCGGTGAATACCATTCAAAACTCCTGCAGAGTTCTGGATAGTGACTGGTAAATTAGATGTGATTCAACAATTCTTGAGTAATATTTCGCGCGATCGATGAATGAATTGCCTTAGTCTGCGTGCGCGCGCATTGGTGACTGTGACATCATCAAAGTTTTTCATGATTTTCACCAACTTTGCAGCTCGACTGTGGCTAAACCGTAATTTCAAATTCTAAAATTCTTTTTGCAATCTTCAATGTCCACCTTTCTCTGTTAAATGAAACTAAAACCAACTCTCTATGTTATTTGGTTGCGGAGCTATAAGCGTTTAACTTTAGCGTGAAAAGCGTCAGAATTTTTTCCTTTCCCGACACACCATTAGACCACTATGGAGAGACGTAATTCTACGTTTAAAAAATGGCCTATCTTCAGTTTCAATTTAGTCATTTACAAAATCTGCCGTTTTTGGACAGGTATCTCCATCCATGAGTTAGAACTTCTCGAAACTTCTCACATAGGAATGCAGGATCTCATATCGATGGTGTACACTATTAAATGTACGTCCGTAAAATACGTGAAAGAATTTATAGGCATTGATCATACGTGTACATGCATTTTGCGATTTGCTATATGTGATACTGTTCCCTTAGTTCTCTTTAGATGTAGAGTCTGTAGTCTGAATCTTGACACATATGGCTAGTCATTCCTGTTTAAAAGACGATCCCAGATAGCAATTTTAGTTTGCAGCAAAGTTGCAACAGTCTTGCTCTACAAGTCTGCAAGCTTGCAACAAGTCTGACACGGCAAGGCTGCGAGTTCATAACAAGTTTGAAACAAGTTTTCAGAAGTGACGAAATCACCATGCGTCAAAGTTGCAGCAAACTTGTCACGTCAAGTTCATTGCAAACGAGTAGAAAAAGGAGAGTACGCATACGAACTCCGGAAAACTCGGTTATTAACCTGTCGCCTAAACCACTAGACCAGCGAATCCTCTCTCGGCGAAGATTACACAAGCTACAAGTTATTTTTAATTGTCTTCTTGTGTGTGTGATTTAACAATTTTTTTATAATTTTGAGAATATGATTTAAAGTCAAAGAGAGAGCGATTTTCGCTAATAAATACGTTTTGTTAGTGGAATAAATTATGAATTAGGGTTCAAAAGTAATTATTTTTAAAAATATGGGACACAAAGTAAGTTATTATTTTTCAACAAACATTGGCTATTTCATGGGCCATTTACCGACAAAAGGTGATATGTGAAAGAAAGTCTAGTGGTGGACGCACGATCTCACATCCTATCTGCAGAGATCAAAGGGCGTCAAATGACGAATTGCGTTATGAAATCAATTGTTTCCCCTGGAATTAATTATTTTTATATTGAGATTTATGTAACTTGTAAAGTAAGGGCGGCATATTGAAAGTTCCCCGCGGGAGGCAATAGTTTCAGCTACGCCACTAAGTGGACCGGAGTAAATCCTTAAGTAATAGACGAGAAACATGAGCAAAAAGAGAGATCTCTATTAGCATAAAGATATTGCACGATGTTCTTACGATGTTGTCCGATATTCTGAATACTGTACAATATCGTTAAGATATCGTAGTAATATTGTACAGTATCTTGTGATATTTGGACGCCACATTTGTATCTCATATCCCTTACATCTTGAAACTTAATGGAAAAAGAGAATCGCTTTTTTCTTCTTCTGGACGGGTCCAAAGTTACCATTAAACAATTCGGAATAAAACCTTTCAACACAAACAAAAAAGTTCTGATTTGAAAAAAAAAAAACCCACTTTCACAAAAAAAATTTTGTCAAGCTATTCAATTAAAACGTTAAAGTTTTAATTTATTTAGAAAACATTACTGGTTCAGAATCAATTACATAAAGTTCAAACTAATTGTTTTTCATATATTTTATGTACAAAAATTATTTCAACGTGTGACAATCACGTTTTGTCTAGCCCTCCTGCCGGTGGATGGCGCTGTAAGGATTTTTGGAAACGAGAAGCATTGTAGATAGTCACTTGACTGTTCGTGCGAGAACGATGCCTTTCCCTCTCACGGGGACGGACAAATCTCGCCATGCTTAGCGAGTTGTATTATGTAATGTAATCTTAGTTAATCCAAAATAATTCTATGTGGAAGATGTAAGAACAATAAATTTAATTTAATTCAACTATGGCCCAGCTTTATTTTAACAGTACATTTCACTTCCTGTGAGCTAACCGGAAATGGCGGTTAAAAACAAGGAATGCAACAGGGAAAATCAATCAAATGGAAT
This sequence comes from Araneus ventricosus, assembly GCA_013235015.1. Taxonomy (NCBI): domain Eukaryota; kingdom Metazoa; phylum Arthropoda; class Arachnida; order Araneae; family Araneidae; genus Araneus; species Araneus ventricosus. The sequence goes on along the minus strand of BGPR01025082.1, from coordinate 13,890 downwards.
TAAAATATGATACAAAGTACCAATGAGAATAATAACCATTTCTAGAACTTTCTATGCTTAATTATTTCTGTATCTATTCGAATGTTTTTTAACAAACCATACCCGAAAGACTAGAGCCACAGCCAGGGCTGGGCCGAACAAAAGCGGGGCCTGGTGAAAAGTTGACTTGTGGGGCCCTGAAACAAATTTCGTACAACAAAATAATTTATTGTATTTTGATATGCATCATTTCCTATCGTAAGGACTTAAGGAATGCATGGGAACTATAAAATTATTTTTGTAAAGTTAACACTTCAATTCCAATAAACATCGTTTATAAATCAAATAATAAAAATAATTGATTCATAAATTTTTAAAATACAATTTTCTATGGGACTTGCTAGAAAAAGTATATGTTAGGTAAGGTGTATAGTGTTTTTGTTTCATTTTCTTACATCTTTTCTTTTATAGTAGTTTTTTGGTTAGTTCGGATGCGATAGATGAAATACCCAAGGAAGTAAATTGCTCTTGAAAAATGCTAGATCTCAAGAAATTTTTTTCTTATTTTCAGTCTTGAGAAAAATCTTTCTGCTGATGCGACGGTACTTGGTACAATGGTTTATAGGATTTCTAGAAAAGTTTCGAAATTTGGATAGAATACAAATAAATTATTTTTTAACACTTTTGAAACTGACGGGACATCTAAGTGCATTCAAATCAATATATTTTTTAAAAAATATTGTTTTGAAGAGGTTAAGCAAATATTGAAATATTCATAATATTGTGATCCTGGGAGACAAAAATTGGTGACAAATTTTGATTTCATTAAATATATCAAAGCAATCAATTTTCATTTTGCAGAATTAGTCAGCTGCGCGGGCCTAGTGCGTTCGCACCGTTTCAGATCCCTTCGGGCCAGCCCTGGCCACATCAATGGAGTAGTTACTTTCGTGCATCCTTGATTTACATCTTGACATTTCAAAGAACATTTCTTAATGAGCTGCTTTCTCTATTTTTTTTTGTTTGAACAAGATTTTTTTTTTTCCTTTTATCAAAAATAAAATCTTCCTCCCGTCAATAATATCGCAGGAAGATGAGCGGAGAAAGCGGATTTTTTCAAAATCAAATTCCTTTTCAGTTAAAAATTGTTAAAATTTATTGCTTTCAAACAACGAAGGAAAGAAGAACCGTTTGAGGAGGTATTTACGCAAAGCGATTGATTGATTGATTAAAGGGTTTTTTTTTTTATGGGATTTAAAGCTACAAAGGCTATCATCCCCTATTCATTCCAAAGTTCTTTTAAATCTGTAAACAAAAAAGAAACGAAAATTGCCATCAAAAGATGGGCTAAATTATTGCCGATCTGATTCGGTCAAGAGAAAAAAATGGCTACGCAAGGAGAAGCAAGAAGCAAGCGATGATCAGGATCAATATGGCGACAGGACATCCTCTTCCAAATCTGGCAACACCGGTTTCGTTTCAGCGCGTCTGTTTGCTTCCTAGTTTTGATTTCCACTGTCATTTCACATTCGGGTATATTGTTTAGTATTTGCTGTTACACATCTTTATTCAAAGTAAGTCCTCGTTGTTGCATACATACAGCTAAACTTCTTATTGATGAAAAGAAAGAAAAGCGAAAGCTAAATTGATGTAGAATTAAAGCGCGGGAAAAATAATTGGAAAGCAAACTTTTCCGATTCCCTTCCTACCTAACATTGGGGTTTAATTAGAATTCTGAGAGTATTGATGTATTTTTGAAAAGAAAATCGCTTATTTTTCTTAAAAACTTACAGCTCAAAATTCCTGTTTTTGATAAATTAATTAACATAATTTGATCTGTAGAATAAATACCACATGATGTACTTAAAAGGGTTTTTTTTTGTTTGTTCCATAATCAATATGAATTAAGCACAAAAGAAAAAAATTGAGAAAAATCTCTCACAAAACATTTTTGACGTAATGTTCGGAATACTATAAGGATTTTTGTAATGTAAGGAGGAGGGAAAGTCCCTCCCCTTCCCAGAAATGAAAGGGTTATTATGATTATGCATTTTTAAAATTATTTTTACACTGCCCAGTAAAAAAGTCCAGGTGTTTGAAAGTAGTTATAGTTTTTCTTTTGTTTCTATGATTTAAGATTTTTTCATAAATTGTAAATCTTTTTTCTGAAAGAAAATTTTAGTCAGTTTAAATTAAAATCACTAAAAGAAATTAAATTTCTGTTAGGAATCACCAATTCTTTCTTTTTATAACTCTAGTAGTTTTCTTATCAAATATCATTATATCTCCTTCAGAGAATCAGCAATATAAGAGTTCATAAATTTCTTACCTTTTGCCTTCTTGTAGATTTAAAAAAAAAATTATAACTTGAAACTTTTATTTCCACTATTTAACCCTCTGGAGTGGCAGAACAAGTTTTTCCATTTTACATGTTCAGTTCAAAAACAGATAATTCTTATTTATATTTTTTTAATCATCTATGGGTAAAGTATTCTGAAGATTTTAGAGATATGATTAAATACAAAAAAAAAAAAACCCCTCTGGTTCTTTCACTTTAAAACTCATTTCTCTAACCTCAGGGATGAGATTTTTCTGTTATTTTGGAGAAATTCCGCTTTTTTGTCTTTTTTTTCTAGCAAAATTTCCTCCCCCCTCGGATTTCCGATTTTTTTCCCCTGCAGAAATTTGCTTTTTTTTCTGAATATTCCGCTTTTACACAAAGAAAAAGAAAGCTTCCTATCTTCCATTTTCGAAAGAAAATTCTGGGAAAATATGCTCGACCGTACGGCTTAACTCCACCGGCTAGGAAACTAGCTGATTCATCTCCTACTGACGAATCAACATTATAACAGCAAACTCTACAAGGATGAACATTCCAACATTCAGTGCCATTCGAAGTATTAAGTACCACTTTTTAGCAGAAAACAAAACCTCTGTGGCATATTTTGCAGAAAAAAGAGATTTTTTTGAACTTTTTTATGAACTTTTAATGTGAATGATTTAATAATAATTTAATATTCTTTTTCTTATTTATATGTACTGAATTATAAATAATTAAGTTATTAATTATTATAGTGTAATATTTCCATCATGCTGCATGTTCTGATGTTTTACTTCTTTCGCTTATAAATTATGGTACAATTTTTTTGCTCTCGTACGATTTCAGTCTTTTTCCTCTTTTGCAATCTCATCCCTGTAACCTATAAGATCAAAATAATTGGGTTCTCGGGGGGTGGGGATGATTTACTTGCTGCGATTTTAGAAAAATTAATTGATTTACATAGATTAATTTAAAAAAAACAAATAAATATTTATTACATTGATTGTGATTAAACTAAAAATTAATTTTTCTAATTCTAATGCTTTTTAGAGAAACCAGATTGTAGAGATGAATGAAAAAGAACGAAAGGGTGTTGCAGAACTGATGGGTGAGATGAGTGTCCAGGACCTCATAGAAATAGCAAATTTAACGACCAATCACTTGGCAAGATATGACCATGATGTGAACCCCAATGTTGTGATTAATGACATCATCAATAACGCAAGCACCAGCTCTGAAATTCTGCACCGACAAAAAGTTCTAAAGGATGTTCTTTATAAATACCTAAAAAAGAACGGTGTACCAGTGAAAGCGAAGGGCAAAAGGCAAGAATACATACGCAGCTGCTTGGCATTGTGGGGAAGTTCTGATCATTTAAGAGTGTATAATGACGAGAATACACGACAAACAAGAAGTTTCTCTGGAAAAGCAAATTACTAATATAAAAAGTATGCTGCTGCCAGAACTGACCATGTGACATATTTAATGTGTTATGGTTCCATTTTTTTAAAAAATGAAATTGTGTTTATCAACAACTGCATATATTGTTTTGCAATTATAACCAGTGATTTTTTTTCTTATTTTTTGAATCAAATATTTATTTTTTACCATTTAGTTATATATTTTGAGTTGATTTTTAAAAATTATTATACTATATATATTATTAGAGTACAAATTTGTAGGTGCCAAAATATTAAAATAAATAAAAAATGTGTGAAAATACAAAAAAAAATGTGTTTTCTGTTATTATGCATTTATTTTCATAAATTTCTACACTACATATGTAAGTCTCAAAATAACTCCAAAATTCATTTATCAAAAACTATCTAATGTATGGTTGATTAATAGAACTTAATCAGCTATTTTGTTCTGTAAAAAATAAGAGCACACATAAGAAATCCTTATGTAGAAAATATCTGAATTGGGGCATGTTTATAAATAATAAAAAAAAGTGTTCCTTTTTAATATTCCCTTATTTCTCATCTTTTTCCTTATTATATGGATCAGCATTACATAGTGTAAAATAAAATTCCTTACAATCATAAAATAACTTTTCTTTGAGTATTTTTATTCAAATGAAATGATAAGTCCCTTTTTTCTATAAAGTAATCATCTAATTTTAGATAAAAGGATTTGGTATCAATTATATTGATTCAATCATTTTTTTTCAAACACTAATAGTATTACCAAAATTAATCAAACATTACTAATTTACTTCAAAATTGTATCATAGACTTTGAATGTATTCAAAAGGATTTTTTTCTTTATTGAAGAAAATAGCATCTAATGTTCAATTAAGTTGACAAGCAAACTTGTTTTAATGTCGTCATGTTTCACTTCGCAAGGACAGAGAAACTTGTTCGCCTAAAAACCCTGCATAGACTTTTTTTTATTTTCATTTAGTCACTAAGAAAGAAAGGCAGAATTCAATTATCTGCAAACTAAAATGATGGTAGTACAAACTGATTCTCACTCAAATATCCTGAGAAATTTCTCAGAAATAAAAGCAAAGCACAAAATGCTAGTTGAGAAAAAGAAACTTTCATAAAAAACCAAGTGATGCTTGTAAAATTAAATTGTAAAAACTAGTGCCTAAAATTTTTTCATAAAAAACTAGTGATGCTTACAATATGTGAAACATTATATATATATATTTTGTATTGATTAGATATGTCAGATTGTTTCACGAGCTAAACCTTAACAATGATATGGTATGAATGTTTTGAATAGTAAAAATTATTACCACACTCAAAATTTAGAATTAAGAGAACATTTTAAACTGTATATTTTATCAGCTCTACTGTAGTTGTAATAAACAAACCTTTGAGTTGGAAAGATATAAAAAGTTGTTTTGATACACATAAATAAGATTTTGATATCTTCCACTATTTCTGGAAAGTGAACAAAGAAATAATTTTTATGAGCACGTAAAATTCTTTACACGCATTTACTCGACAAATGTTAAATAATTAAAAACTAAGTTGGAATATTATAGAAGAGAGGAATTAAAAAATTTCAAAAAATCAACTTCACATTCAATTAAATCTTTAAACTTGATTTCATTGCAAACTTGCTTAAAAACCATACTTTAATAAAATATGCTTCATAAAACCTGTCTTTTTAACATTCGGCAGATCAATGATATTTATTCCTAACGAGTTAAAAAAAAATTCATTACAAATTATCTTTTCAAAAATTCCAAACAGTGTGATATTTAAACATAAATTGGAATTTAAAATTTTTCATACCTGTAAATACTTTGATGTCTAAAAAAAATTTCTAACAAACTTTGAGAATGTTTTTGTAAATTTGAAAAATGTCAAATTCTGAGTCTAGAAGCACTTCTCTTTTTTTTAACATATCATTTCTCTTTAATATGTAATATTTAAAAACAATACAGGCAAGAATGAAATGTTAGGAATACTTGTTAGCACTCGTTGCAGAATTTTAATATATGCAAAAATTCTCACAGTATCAAAGTGTTTTGAAGTCGGCTATTACTATTTTCTCAGGCATTCCTAGAACAAATTTCTTTAAAATGTTGATACTTTATTAATTTTGGAGTCTGTTTTTAGATTATTAATAATGATAAAAAATGTATCATTCAAAAATTTACAAGCAATTAGTTTGTGCAATTTTAATTTATAAAACCAATTTCCATTCGCTACAAATATGTAACATTTCCAATAGAACTGCTTAATAAAATTAATTTTAGTATCAAAGGCATGGTAGAATTGCTGTAATTTTGCTACATTTGTTACTTTAATAATACAGTTATTGTTGAAAAAAGTTTTTAACAAAAAAAAGTGAGAAAAATATTTAATAATAATGATCGATTAATACACTTTAAAATTATGATTCAATTTTGTAATTATTATCAATTTATATTGGTAAAGTCAGCACTACTTTAAAAAAAAAGAATTTGAGTAGAAATGATAAGATAAAAATAAATTTACATCAAATGATGGTTATTTCTGCAGCTATTTTTAACAACTTATTATCATGTGTTATTTGTCAATGCTTCATGAAGTTTCCCAGTATTAGACACTATTCCAATTTTAAAAAATAGATAAAAAGAAAATTTTAATCTGCACATACACTATTATTGTAAATTATGGGGAGAAAATCTATCTTGATTCATTATTTTTTTCCAGACCTCTGTAGATAGTATTACATTCACCATTATACAGGGTGTCTACTCTTATTGTGGCTCAATGGCTAATTTCTAAACCATTAGATATAGGCATATAGTTCCAATTGGAAAAATGCTTTAAATGATGGGAAGAATTCTAATATGTTTTTTGAGTGAATAAATATATTCATGAAAAAGTTACGAAATATAACTTTTTATACAGTCCCCCGGCCCTATCAATCATATTTCGTAAATTATTTCTGACACTAACATTTTAAACAAAAAAAGTTTACTCTTCTGTGACTAAAACTGACCGAGTTATGGAGTTTTGAATATCGCTGCTTAGACCACTTTACTCCATTTCAATAGCCTTCTTCAAGACGATCCACCAATCAATGCGCAGCATTTGCCCGACAAGGCCGCTGATTGGTTAAAAATCACGAAATTCAAAGCTCCATCACTTGCTCAGTTTTAGTCGCAGAAGAGTGGAACTTTTTTTTGTTTAAAATGTTAGTGTGTGAAGAATATTTGACTAAATATGACTGATAGGACCATATAAAAAGTCTGAATTAGTAGCTTTTTTCAGAAATATAGTTATAGACTGAAACAACATAAATTATAATTCTTCTCCTCATTTAAAACATTTTTCGAATTGGAACTATATACCTATCTCTAATGATTTAGAAATTAGCTATTGGGCCACGATAAGAGTAGACACCATCAGGGGTATAGCAGAGCCGGAACACCATTCCAGCACTACTTTTTTCACAAGAAATAAATAAGAAAAGGCGAAATTCTCCTAAAAACAGTGCCATCGTCGCCACCCAGATTGGAGAATTCCGGCACTACTTAATTTGTGACATCACCATATCCACATAAACCAAAAACAAAATATGAACAAATTTTACACAAAATTGATTTATTTAAAATACAAGATCACTTATTTTAATTGAAAATAGACAGTAAAAGAATAGTGCGAAGACTAAAAATGGGAACGTAACATTAATACAAAATTTTATAAAATTTCACCATATCTTACAGTCGTGGTAACATTTCTAATACTTTTGCAGGTGGTAGCTTCATTGCACAACACAGATACTTAACAAGACATATTTTGTCCTGAATAGATTTAGGAGAAGGCTTCTTCAAAACATTTTCCACTTCAGTTTCAAGTTCTTTAAGGAAAGCCTGATGTTCTTTCGCTAGATCTAAAAATAAATTACATAAAGGAATGTCAGAAATAAAGACTGTACTAAGATTTTCAGAAGATTGAGATATGCATTACTAAATTATTGTGTATATATGAAATAGTTATTTAACACTTTCGTTCTCTTTTTACTGTTCTACTTTATTTCATTACTTCGAGTCAAAACTCATTAGCATGAGAAATTACTCCTTAAAAAAATCTTTCTTATTTCCCTTTTCTCTTACAATTATTATCTTTATTGGTGGCAACACTGATATTTGAATGTAAATACCAAACAATGATTGTCAATTCAAATTTCAAGACAGTTAATTTCCAATTTCTTGCACTTTTTAAAATTCATTCTTTTCTTGTCAATACAATCACTGTTGTATTCAAATGTAATTTACTGAACTTTTTTTGAGACAAAAGAAATAAACATACTAAGTAAATGTTTCAGATTTCATGTGTGTATGTTGACATAACTCTTTTACAATTATTCTTTAAAAAAG
>BGPR01025081.1:0-22626 GCA_013235015.1 Araneus ventricosus | reverse complement strand
ATCATTATTGCAAAACCTCAATTTGAAGTTAGCAAGGTTAAAAAACGACAAAGATTTAAAAAGAGCTCATCTTATGTTTAAAGAAAGTGAAGAAATTAATATTCGGCGAAAGCATTCCTTGTTCTATCTGCAAGTTACAAAAAAAAAAAGTAATAATTTTAGACACTCATCCATATGCATGTCAGCATTTACAACATTCATTACACACTTTGAATCTGACTCATTATAAAAAATAAGTTAAATAAAAAAGACTGCAGCTGAAGTCGATCACAAGTAGAAAATAGAATAAAATTGACTTAATACTAGTTTATAAAAAATGTATACTGCAACGATAAAAAATGCAAGTCTAACGACTGATTGAGTGCTTATCAAAGTGAACGATGGGCCCTTCTGCTGAATAATGATTTTATAGTGCAGCCAGAGCGCTGAGTTGTCCGTACATAATCCGGGTTCCAAACCCCCCGTGTACAAATACAGTTAACGAAAAGATGCATCATAGATCACCGATGAGCCCTCAAAATAGAAATTGCAAAGCATAATCAGAAGGGAAAAAGGGAGGATGTTTGAAAATAAACAAGGAATGCAGGTATTTCTTAAATGAGAAGTAACCAACTCTCACCTTGTCCATCTCTTGAGTTTCATTCTTGGCTAATAGGAGGTTAAAATACAGGAGAACAGAATAAAAAATTTTAAAAAGAGGACATGAGGGAAGAGACGCCAAAGTTTAAATAAATAGAAAGATGCAATTAACCTAATTGGTAGGTCTGGGATTCAAACAATTCAATTAAAATATGCCTGGAATGCAAGTATGCGCGACCATTCTTGAACACCTAAATTAATTGAAAATTTGTACCTCTCTGCTAGCTGACCATGACAGTAAACATCCGATAATGTATAATGCAACTTACAAATTTTCCCACGTAACACCGCAATTGTGCTCCACAGAATTGCAGAGACAGAAGTGGTGCTATATTCACTTCCTTTAGAATTGGAGAATCTCTAATGTTCATTCCAACTTAAAGGAAATATTTGTCTTCAAGAAATGAATACAAGCACCTTAATTAGTAGAAACAAACTCGGATTTCTTTTACCCTAACTTGTTTTACCACTGTACCAAAAGGAATCGTCGCTAGCTCTTCTTATAATCCCTCACAGGAGCACCTAAAGTCAGTACCGGAATATGAGAATATTTCTTCGGTCGATGAAGTAGAAAACTTAAGAACCTCTGGTTTAGAATTCATGAAATAATTGAACTCAAATAACCTCCTCTGGGTGCAAGAAAACCATATCACTCATAAGGAAGAAATTTGGCCAATGGAATGTGCGAGACAAGATGGTGAAGGATTGGTGGCATAAAAAATACACCCCTCTATTCGTGGATTGGAACTCATTAGTTGTATTTTGCGATGGCTCCACGATACAAATATACAAACCCATGTTTCATATTCCAAGTGCGCTGGGAAGAACGACTGTTTTGCCGTAATCCAGCGATTTTGCAAGCTACAATGGGTTTTACTTAGTAATTTGAAAGCGTTGAATCATATTATACCAATAAAGTTTTCTCCTGCACGTAAATGATAATTGCCTGGTTCAATGGCATTCGGGAACACATTGCAACGTTGCATCTAAAATAGCGATATCGAAATCACTACCGCAAGTGATAATCGCTAAAGAACAGTGATCGTGAATCGAAAGAATAGCTGAATGCCGAGAAACAAGCATCCCACAAAAGAACTAGTTATTGACGACTAATAAGCCATTCAGTGAATCTGTATGAAGATGGGCTGATTGTACACGAGGTAAAGGACAGTTGAAGAATTACGGTACGATTCATATACCGTGGGCTGATTTCCAATATTTGCTGCACGATTTTTTGCGATGGCAAGAATCTTCAGCTCGTTTCGTAATATGCGCATCCGGGTAGATCACATGCATTCATGGAACTTGTTTGGAATCGGAAGTAGAAGAATTCGTGGTGCAAATCATCCCTGCAAGTCGGCAAGGCGGAAAGAGAGTGCCGTGGATCAAAATCACGGCAAATTCATAATCGATAAGTGATGCTCGGAAAGAATACTTGGTGAACAGAGCAAATAGTTTAATCTCTTTGTAGAATACCTTATTTATGGCGACTATTAAACTAACTAAAAGGGGATCATATTTATTTGAAAAAAAGATAATGAGAAACTGTCTTATTTCAAGTAGGGATGTAAAGATTGAAGGATTTGGCTGAATAAACGAATATTCAAGTATGGAATATGAAATTTTAAAATCACTTGATTGGTAAAATTTAAATAATATTTTAATTAAAATTTTGAAAATATTTCTAAGATTTAATAAAACTGAATTTATTATTTATATTCTTTTAAAAAAAAGGTCATTATGTGTATTTATGGCTATTTTAAATACCTTCATTCCAATAATAAGCAATGAGAGACCCTCTTGGGATCAAGTCAGAGAAACAAGATTACCATAACATGACAGGACAAACACATAAGAAAGTTGGAATGGATAAATTACTATTTTGATATTAAGAAATAAACTTACATAGATAGAATGGAGTACAACTTATTGGTGTGGGAAAACTCTGAGGTTCGTAAAATTTAGTAAGAAATGCCTTTCAGCACCTGCAAGCATTATATATAATGACTGTTTATCGAAGCTATCATGCATAGACTTCTATAAATGATGCAACATTATCTGGATATAATTGTGTACCATGCAACTTAAAAAATTGTATAAATGATATTATAATACATGGACTGAAACACCTGCAATATTCATCGTCAAGTGTGTATCATTTAAAAGTACATTTCTGTAAAAAATTGTTAGCCTGAACATATCCGGCAAAAGGCTACCATTCGTTACATCCCCATTTCCAAGTAGTAAAGAACAAACTACAGAAGAGCCACCTTCCACGTCTGGTTTAGACAGATGAACGCTTGATCTGAAGAAGCTATACGATGGAGTTATTTCAATGAAACTCCAAATTTCTGGAATGGTCAAATGTGACGAGAGGGCAAACCAATTCCTAAACTTCCACTCCACACCTGCAGGAGAACTTGTCGACAAATACCAGATTAACACGGAAGCAAAGCTCTGCATATGGAAGATAATCATGGAATGGATTTGGTACCCAAGTAAACAGAGTCAGCAGGGCATCATGTAATCGTTTACCTGTCTGAGACATAAAGAGGCAAGAAACCCTGCTCTACAACAAAGCACCGCTAAATTTACAAAAGAGCATTCCATTTGATCTCTGAAAACTGCATTTCGAAACTTGATCGAAACTGGTTTACCAAAATGTATTGGCAAGTTTGTTTCAACAATTACGCAGATTTTACAGTCCTTGCCGTTCCATTTAAACCATTTAATTTGTACCTCACAATTAAAAAGATGTATCCAAGTGATCTACAAAGTAGCAGAGGAAAAATAAGATAAAGTTCTGGGTAGGAAAAAAAGTAATGTTTAAAAATGCATGGCTCTACAATGCAGAAATCCAGTAAATTGTCTTTGGCAGTACAACCTTCCATGGTTTTAGCAGGATCTGATAAATGATGAGAAAGAATTCGGGAATCCATAAATTGGTATCTGCCTTCCTCAAAGCCAAAACAAAAAATAATCAGTTAGCGCATCTTGTGCCATGTCGTTAGTGTAATCGTTTGGAAGTGGTGATTCGTCACGTGACGTCGTTGCCCAACAGCTCAAAATTAATCTCCTCCACCATTTACCCGCAACAAAATGGTAAATTAAGAATAAGCACACACATATAGGATCAAGGAGTGCAATAAATTTCTATAGAAATATTTAAAATATCGCAAAATATATGCGAGAGGAAAAGGTGGCAAACATATGGTGCGGTTATCATACAATGACAGTTTTGGTAAATGTCGCCTGAAGGTCATAGTGACAGTAAATTCCTTCCGAGAAGCTAGTCTTCGCGTAGTTTTAAAAATTTGACTAATGCACGATTCTCAATTAAGTAAAGTCGCATCCCTTAGTATGTCAGCCCAACAGTTTCTTCTAATTAGTATTTTACTCTCAAAAAAAGCAATACATAGGATAATAGGAATAGATATTGATTTGTGATCGTACGATCGAAGCCGATATGGAGAGTTTTCTCTGATTGTTTATTTACATTAAATGCGGGTGACTACGTAATTCCTGGTGTAATGGAATTCCCAAAGGAAAGTCCAAAAGTTCACATAGAGTCAAGGTTTTAATAAGTAAAACAGAAAACAGAAAAACTCTGTCCAAACCACTATCCAAACTTCCAGATCACCTTTAACATTGTAAGGTTTTGAAATTCTGCGTACCCTAGTCTCTCACCTCAGAAACGGAGATCCAGAGATAAAAGCTATGCTCATGTATGACCCCAACTATACTTCATTAAACAAACGCGTCTATACTATTTTCGAAACATCTCTAAACAACGCACCGTGAATAGAACTCCCAAGACCTTTCCCCAAAGTGATTACAGATATGGAGTCTATATTATTCTCGGCTGGGTTGCGTCTGGTTATAACGTGCGGAACCCAACCCAACCTGGGGTGCCCAGAATAACTGCAAATACATCTTCACTATTCACGCCTGAGACTGGAACCATCTATCTAATTAGATGCTCCTCTCTGGCCATCTCTGGCCTACATGGTAGAGGTGTTAGTACAGTAGAGGTTTCACATGGCGTGCCACCCTTTGTTTGCGTGAGCAACCTCTCCCCAACATATTAACAAAAATTTAATGGTGATTTGCATCGATCCCAAGAATGATTAAATTGATGCCGAAAAAAGCGGAAATCCGCGTTGACGCCGGTGTCATGTCTGTACTATATTGTATTGAGTATCGCTATTACTATGTCAGATTGTTGTTTCTGAATGATGATGATAGGAGTTGCGAAAGATTTCGATTTTTAGCAATTGTATCAAGGAAGACCCAAAATGATCTTTTAATCACGATTATTTGATATTTCTAATGGGAAATGATGAATCAAGATAAAGATAATTTTGATTTCCTCTCCTCCATGATACAATAGCTAGGGACAAAAATCGAAAATCCGAACCAAGCGCGCTCCTATGACATCATTCAGGAAGCAAGTTTAAAGTCACGTGACGCTGAGACAATGAAAAGCGACCCCAATCCAAAACATAGTAGGATCCAAATATTCACCAGCCAAGCCCATCAGCCTGGTAGATGGCTCTCTATTGTAAAACAATAGAAAGTCTCATTAATGCAAACAGCGCCTGAAACACTTGTAAGGCGCCCATTCATGCACCTGCGATAATAGGTTCGTCCTGGGGCAACTGCCCCTCACTTCAGTAAAAGTAAAGGGCCTTGCCCCCCACTTTTCAAAGTTCAAAATTAACGATCCATCGAAAATGGATCCCAAGCTGAAGCTTTGCTGAATAATGTTTCCAATTCATTTTCCTTTTGTTCACTTGATCCAAAGAGTTTCAGAAGTTGCCAGATACGTTGAAAGCTTTGCAATCAAAATCACACCTTTTTAACAGTTAAAGAACTGGTTAATGCAACAAAAGAATGTGTTTTGCATGTGAATCTGAAGTGAAGATTTTTTGAAAAGTTGTGGATAAGCAACGATACTCTGTGAAGCAAATCGTTAACTCTCCCAAACTTCCACGCTCTGTAGAAAGGTGTCTTCGGAAATAGGCGGCAGTTCCTTCCAGCATGTCACAAAGTGTTAACCGTTCTATTAAACGTAAATTGCTTTTCTCCAGTTATAGATGCTACTTTTAAAACACAATGACGAAAGGTTCAAAGAAAATGAGCTGATATTTTCGATCTCAAAAGATGTGTAACATGTTCCAATCTATCAAAGATCATAAAATTCGTATCAGTTCAAAAAGTTCTGAAACATAAGGATCTTGATATGGAAAAAAAAATAAGCAGATACAAATTTTTCAGAAATGCACAAAAAATACATCGACTTTGCCAGAAATATCCAGATAACAGAACTGAGGAAAAAAGATGCAATTTCACGAAAAGGAACCTGTGATAAATATTTCCCATACTTGACAAACTAATCCAAATTCTCCTTGTGATACCTGTCTCAACTGCATCATGAGAAGTTTTTCATGCTTAAGATCTTTGGGTAAAATCATAACTTTAGAAATAGTATGTGTCAAGAGAGGCTTTCGCACTTGTTATTTAAAGATCAAAAAAATACTGTAGATGTTGACTTACTAAGGTAATAGAAAATTTGGTGAAAACAAAAAAATCAGTATTGTCTTCTTCTTCAATTTATACTACGGATGTATATTGTATGAATATAATATCAAATAAATAAATTCTATAACTGACCTGCTTCTCTGTGTTTGGGAGTACGCTGCTCAGGACGACATTGATCGATTCACGAGTTTAAAGAAAGAAGAATTGACTTAATAGGTAAGTTGCTGGTATTTTCTAATGTTATTATTTCATGAGGAATTGAATGGAACTTTGAATTGAAGGAGAGACTCTACGGTACTAACTGTCTGATTTTTGAGGTCGTGTCCCGGAATTTTTTCTTGTGACAAGGTCATTTAACTAATAATGATGTTAAACTAAATAATATAGTCCATTTTACAAAAAAAAAAAAAAAAAAAAAAATCAGCATTAGCGCCCCACCCACACACCGCATCTCTTTGACCCCCACTTTTGGTGCACCAGCTGCCCATGCCTGCGATGTTTGTGGCCAATCTGGATCTTTGCAGCAAAATATTGTACAATAACCCTTAACTGGTTTTCCACCCGTACGCCGTACATGCATCGAATTATCGTAATCTTACACTTTATACAAAACAGCTTTCATTCTACACCTGTTTATACTCCTTGATTTACAATTCAACTACTTTCCTTCAGGTTCATCTAAATAACAACGTATCCCCTGAAACAGAAGAGGACGTCTAATAGACAGCCTGAAAAAAAAATATTTAAAGGGATAAGCAGCGGGAATGTTGCGCAGAGTTTCCAATTGAAACAAAAAATAAACAAAAATCCTAAACTTTCTTGGAGCAGATGTTCTGTCAGGGCAAGTCACTGTTAGTCAATACAAATATAACGTCGATCAGCTTGCCTCCATCACGTGATTCTGACGTCACATGACTCACGTGGTGGAAAACCTGTCGGGGCGCGGTGAAGAGAAATACAGTTACGTTTATCTTGCTTACATGCCTGTCTTTACCCTAAATATTAAATATTCAGCCAAATTCGAGTCCCAAGTAAATGAATACAAATGCCTGGGCCTGTTTCCTAGAGGCAAAAATTTCCGTACCACACAGGGCAACCATCTCAAGTCCAATTTTATTAATTTGATATTTTTTTCCTGTATTTGTAATTATCCCGACCGCACTGGTCTGACAAAGCGTCGGCAGGGTCGGAAAAGAGAAAAAATTACCTAAAAAAAATCTGACAGGAGGCTGTTCCCTGCGAAGCAGGAGTAGACTTACTCACCTTACTGAACTGTGACTAAAGTGAAATTTCCATGTGACTATTAACCTAGACCATTAGTCTAGTGTGACTCTATCTATGTGTACCTTTCGTGTGATTTTCGCAACAACTTTGGCAACCTGAGTGCGACTAAACCGCTATTACAAATTTAAAATTATTTTTGCAATCTTCACTGCCCACTTTCTCCGTTAAATGAAACTAAAACCAACTCTCTATGTTATTTGCTGAGAAGCTATAAGGCTTAAATTTAAAGAAATTGACGTAATCTAAAAAAAATTCTTGAATAATATTTCCTCATGAGATCGATGAATGAACTGTCTGCGCGCATCGGTCGCTATGACGTCATCAAAATTTTTCGTGATTACAAAATTTGCTGCCTGACCGTGACTAAACCGTAATTCCGCATTCTAAAATTCCCTTGTAATCTTCACTGTCCACCTTTCCCTGTTTTCAATACGAACCAACACTAACTCTCTATGTTATTTGGATTGCGGAGCCATAAGCGTTTAACTTTAGCAGAAAAAGCGTCATCATTTTCTTTCCTTCCTTTGGCAAATACACCATTAGAACACTAAGTGGAGAGACGCCATTCTACTAAAAAATAAATTGCAATACATTGCACTCTGGAACTCTCTTTGGACTTCCTTCAAATGTCGAAATTATACTGAAGACAGTTTACCTCTGGAGCATAGAATTATCCTTCTATATACGAAGAAAGGAGGCTGTTACCAAAATTCAGTTATCCTCGTATTTCGGGAAGAGACCGAGTTAGTGCAGCTAAATTAATCGTTCTAAGGCAACAGCACCGGCTTCTTTTTCGGAAAACTCGCAATTTGAGACGCGTTCAGGATGACGTTTCACCGATGTCATATTTAAGGTCCGCGTACAGGGCGGATCTTCATTAGAACGGGCTCTCGAACGTGAAACCGGGACACCTTACTACTAGCTCCATCGCGGCGAGAGCTCCGCTGATCACATCACGCGAATAAAACCCCATTAAGGTATTCCTTTCAACGTTTTACTTGAAATAAGAGCCTAATTCCCTGTGGAAAGGTTGCCAAGGATTATTCCTTATCATCGCTCTTTCTGGCGCTTCTGTACCTGCTAAGAGAAAGCTGATCTGAACTTCGCACTTTACTGAACCCAATTGATTTGGCCATCGCTTAAATTGGAGGGTTAATAAAACGGAAGTGAACAATCACCACGGAAATTCTGTGAAAACCAAAATGAAACCAGCAGGAGTGTATCCCCTTAAACTTTCTCGTATACTTCTAGAAAAGTGCTGTTTCCTCCCGCGTGGGATAAGAAAATTCGAACCCATTGTAACCCAGGGATCCAAATGACTATCAGGCCATTTAGATAAAAAATCAAATCTGAAGAGATGCGTTCCGATTAAATGAATAACGGCTTCTACTCTTCTTGGCTCATGACAATCCTTCCAAGTGCGCACAGATTGCTGCTCTTCAAGTACGCCGCGCATGGAGAATCGGACGAAAAGCGCCAAGCAGGAGTCAATAAATACGTGCACAGAAGATTATGTTCAATACGTATTCCTCGTGGGAGATAGTGGACCTGTTGGAGATGCGTTTTATACAGACCGACAGACAGTCAACTTTGCCCAAAATTTGATACGGACCTACACGATAGAACTATGCACCAAATTTTATCCATCTACTATTCAAGTTTTTGAGAGTTATAAAGTGTCTGCATGACCTCGAACATACAGAGAGACAGACAGGACTCTCCTGTGGACAGATTTTGTCCAAAATTTCCACAGAAAACCTATGCTTAAAGATCACATACCACCCCATCCCTGCAGCTCTTAATTGTTTTCGAGTTATCGTGTTCACAGACACAATACATAATTCCAAAATTGTGTTTTCGACCTAGGGAGGCCCAAAACGGGAGATCTGACAAAATTCGCGTTCAAATTCTTTTGATTGACGCAATACTTTCTCTGTGTACCGGCAATGAGAAAGCAAAAAATCGAAAACTCGGGTCCATTCCGGTAGAATTGAGGGTTTGAGCAAGTGGGTCCTCCCATCTCTGCTAATTCGAGACACCTTGGAGAGAAGAAAATAGTTTTAATCAAACGCTTTACGTTTTCTTGTAAGCTTCAATTCCCACCCATTTAGGTTTCATAGAAATGAAATTGTTTACAGAAAATCGGATTAGAAATTTCAACTTATCTCTAGCACGCTTGGATTATACATGTTAACAAATAAATGCGATCTCTTACTATTAGTCGCACCTCTACATAACACTAACTGGAAGATGAGTAGCCTGTTTTCAGGTTTCTTCGGTTGGAAGAAGCTTCCCGTTGTTAATGTGAAAAGTGACGTCGTCTCCCCAAACCCAACTGGGGTACGCCTGTGAATACACCCCAATCCTCACCGACACAGATTCAGCGTGCATCAGGTCACCTACGCGGCGGATCTTCAAGCTGGTATCAGGTCTCGGAACCAGCGATGCTCTGTCCTTGAAGGCGAAACCTTCCTGAGCGCATGGAAGCATGTCTGATTTTATGTTTGGGTTCGAATCCGTTTCCACTCTTGTAACAAATTCTTAGTTCAAGCCACGTTAGCACCCCTGTCTCAAACACACCAGTATGATGATAGGTCTATTCGGTAAGTCCTGAGTTGAAGTTGGGAGACGTCACTTTTCCCGCCGTTACCAACGGAAAAAAGTAATGTCTCCCAACCTAACCGGGGAACTAGAATAGACCCCTTTATTTAACGGAGCGCACGAACTCGAAGTCCAAAATTGAACCTCAATAAGATGCTGGCTGAACATTAAAAAACTTGGTTTGGACCTTGAATAATGAAGTTTCTGAAAATTAAACTTTCATTTGCTGTAAGGGATTTTATTAGTTACATCCAATATATGCCTCCTTCATTCATCCCTTTCACTCACTCTATCAAACTGGATACTAGTACATTCCAGTATCAAGGCAAACAGCTGAAGGCTCTTAGAACGGGACACGTAATTCCCGGGCTGAGAATTACAATTAAATATCAACCCTTAAGGCTCCGGCCTTGTTGCAAATCCCATTAAAAACACATTTCACCATTCAATCAAAAAACTCAATTGGATTCTCGGCATCCACTGCCGAGATAGTATCCGCCCCTCCTTTCTGGAGCAAAACAGGCAAGAGAGGACTCAATTAGTAAGATGGTACTAGTTCTATTTTTTTTATGTAACTGCCTGTAAAATAAATATTTAATGTGTATATACCTCTTAATTAAAACAAAAGTTTAGTTTTTAAAAGTTTGCTTTTAATTAAGTCTTCTGTCTTAGACCCAATGTGAACTTTAGGTTATGTTTCTTCGGAATTTGAAGAGTTACAATAGAGATACAATATAACTGTTTCTACCACTTACACTATAAATTACGTTTTCCCAGGTTTAGCTCCATGCACCCACAATTACAATGTGACACAACATTAGATTTTTTATCCCTTTCCTAGAATACAGAAATTTAAAATCAGATAAACTGAAAAGTTTAATCCGATAATATAAATCTGATGATCTCTCTATGGGAGAGTTTGGGGATAATGTCATAGAACTGTATTTATCATTTAGTTTTAAAAAAAAGAATTACCATACATACCATTCAATCCACAGCATGATATTTGTCAGCAAACGCTAAGAAATTCCAAATATCTAGATTCTCTTTCAGGTTACACTGATAAACATTCAAATCTAAGACCATTTTCATCTGTATACTTAAAAGTAGAACTGCCCTTCAAGATGTTTGAAGAAGACCCACTAGGATCATTAATATGTAAATTTTGATGTTGAAAAAAGAGAAGCTTGAAATTATAACTATATTCTGTAAATCAAGTGAATAACAACTCAAAAATAATAGTGAAAGGGAAACAAACAAATGGTAATTTTATAATCGTGAAGAATTCATTCTGAAATGTAAAAGCATAAATTGTCTCTTTTTTTCATTTTAAACCTTAAGGCGTTGTGGGCAACTGCAATGCAAAACACAAGAAGGAAACACGCTTAAGTGATTAATTGAAATTACATATAAATACTATCTTAATCGCATACTGTTTGACTGGAAAATTGTTTCTGGCCTATTTGAAAATAGTTATAATGCTTTACAATACAAGAAACGCTCTCTTATGTAAAATATCATAATACACAAAATCCCTCTTTCTTTGCCTACAAGCACTTTATTCTAAATAAATGAAGGTCATTGCAACTAAATGATTTTAAGTCTAAAAGTTTTTTAGTGGACTGTACCAAATGTTTTAAAAAACTAATACTAAAAAAAGCTAATTTTTTCCCTAAAGTTAAGCAAAAGTTTTGAAGAATGATACAACATTTGATTTGAACATTTGCCTGAGTTGTAAATTACAATCAATAAATTGATTTAAATGCCCATAATACTTACTTAACAGGAAATGGTACCCAAATAAAAAAAATCTTTTCTTTATATGAAGCACAGTCATTAATGAAAAAATAAACTATTTTAATTAATTGCTACAAAACCTTACTAAAACCCTTAATGTTTATTTTAGGTAATGTTAATTTTGTTCACAGTGTGTTTGTGAACAAAATTTGAAGAACGACTCCTTGGTTTGGAATTCTATGGTACACAAACTATTTATGGAAGTTCTTATTATTCTTCCAGGATGCAATCCATGGGGCTACAGGGCCTTCCCCTGAGCTGAATTCTTGATTTTATTTAAAAATCACAAACATATATTTGTTCTTAATTCCTTTTTTTTAAAACAATAATAAAAAACGACAACATTGTTTTCTCTGAATTGACAGGTTCGATACTTTTACAGTCATTCCACTTGTAATTGTAGCTTCATGCAAAGTCAAAATGTTTCCTTTGGGCTAGTTATTTCGTTGTGTATTGAATGCTCCGAAAGTATTGTAGTGTTCTTTCACACCATAAGATTTGATATCTATCATGACAATACAAAAAAATTTTATGACATCAGCTCTCCCTCGACTCCAAAAAGCTACAAGTAATTGCATTTATTTATATCTATATTCAGTAATCCATTAATAACCTTTTGGTTATAGTTAGAGGGAAACCGAAAACCTGGGTCTTTATTTAAGAAAAAGAAAACTTTTAGCCTTCTACTCTAGTGGTAGTGTTGTGTTTTTCTCATTAGCAATTAAACTAGCTTATTGTACATGGGGTGATTGATAAAACAAACCAATGTGATTAAAGCTGGCACTGAATAGATCTTTCAGTAGTACTGGAATATTCAAGATTTGGGGTGCATAGCAGCTGTAATTGGCCGACAAGCATGTTAAAATTCCGGTGACAAAACTGTCTCTACGTAGGAAAAACGAAGCAATAAGTAAAATACTGTATGTAAGTGACCAAGTTCCAATACTTTAATTTCTTTCTTTTCTTAAACAACTATGTATGTATTAAATTTAAATTAATTAAAACTGAAACAATAAATTTAAAAAACAATTGAATATTCAGTTTTAATTTACAGCAATATATTTTGTGATAAATACACTTTGCAAAATAATCAACCAGCTCTACAAATATAACGATAAAGCTTTAATTTTAATTGTTGTCAAATGTAAATTTCTAAATTATATCAACCTATAGTATTAAAATATTACAATTAAAAAACTAAATATTTACTCTTTCATCAATTAACATTGATTTGCATTGGGACCCAGCACTGGTGGGTGCTGTTTAGAGAGGAGGGGGGATACCAGCTCGGGTATGTCTTTGTCATCGACCAGGTTTTAAAATTATGAGATCCATCTCAAAAACATTTCTGTTGCCTAACATTGAATATTAATATGACTATTCTAAACTGTTTTGTGCAGAATTGAAATCTTGCAGTCATATACAGTTGTTTTTAATTTCCTCCTGCTACCCATTGTTGAAAGTCATTTCTGTCGTCTACACGCGGTCATCCATGTCTTGATCTAGGTGAGTGCCAGAGCAAAAAAAAAAATCGCCATTTGGGCTGAGTGCATAGAGTCGCGTGGTGGTTTTTCACAGAGAGGCGCTTCACCCCTGCACTGAATGGCAAGGGTCCTAAAACCTATTCGAATGCACACCCATAGTGCTAACTGCTGCTTCTCAATGCCGAATTTTGACATTGGTGAGGGGGGCTGCAAAGCACTCTTTTGCCCTGTGGTCTAATATTGACAAAATCCACCAATTTTACAGGGATTCTTGTATGTTAAGTCTACAGGTCAAATGACTTCCCACTGAATAGGGTGTGAAAATTTGAAGAGGGGTCAGGCTAAGCCAATATTCCTACTGACAGTTTAAAATGTCAAAATGCATTCTCAAAGAATACGACTGAAAATGGGAAACAATAAGGTCCAAACTTGGAACATTAATTGTATTGGCAGTTTGCTAAGCACCCATTTGGAATTCCCATCTTCTGTGATGCACTGTCACAGATCATAAAAATAACGCATCTCTTAATATATGGCAATGAATGCAAATAATAATGCCTAGGGCGATAGTCTTAAAGACATTTTTTTAAATGTGTTCATTTTTACACTTAATAATTGAATAATAATTAAAAATACAAATAGGTAGCATATTAGATAATTGGTACCCAAATTCTCTTACATTAATGTTATATCGAAGCTGTACATCCAAATTTTCTTTCTCTCGATTCATTTGACATGATAAGTCAGCATTGATTTTAAATTTAAAATCAAATAAAGTAAAGATTTTAACATTTATTAAAAAAAGAATATTAAGAGCGCTTTTACCACTGCTCTACCAGAACAACATTTTCTTACATCCTAGAAAATGGGCGTTACATAAGAGCTCTGTAACCTAAAACAAAAAAACAAAAAAAACACCCTAATATTTATAGTCATAATTCACTGCTTCAAATCACTGGAAATTTTCTTCTGATTTCGATCATACATAGATATTCTCTAATTTGAAAATTCTTCCAATTAGAATTCAAAATTATTATACATTACTGAATAAGAAATCTGGCAAGGTAAAATTATACTCACTCTTGATACATTTGATATTTATTCAAAGCTATTAGAAAAAACAGTACAGATTATGAACTTTCAAATTGTCCACTCTCTAATAGTTCAGGAGGAAAGTTTAGGTTGACTTACCTGGTGCTTAAAGTTCCATTGGTGTGAAGTGTTATGATATTTACATGGAACTATGAAACTGATTTTGAATATGTAATTGAATAATTAGCAACAGCAATCTCTTGTTTAACTGCATTTTAGATGTAAAAGCCAAATATATGAGGTAATATTTTTTGTAGCCAACATCATATAATAGTTTGCAGAGCATCCAAAATATATTAAAATACAACAAATTGTCAGCTTCATTTTGTATAAAGGTTGTAAATCTTATCTAACTACCTCCCCCCCCCCCCCCTACCTCAACTAATAGTCATCACTTTGGTTTGGATATGGAATTTTGGCCTAGAAACATAATATTTCAATAACCTCTATTAACTGTTTTGAAACCCCTCCAAGCGTCGGGTCGCATCAGCTCGTCTAGGCTCGAATGATATTATTCCTTTCTTCTCTCTAAGCTTATAACGCTCAATTAGAGAAAGAGACAGGCTAATATGCCGAAGTTAACGGAGTCTTGGTCTCAAGGTTCTTCATCTGGGACATTGCTATTGCTAGGGAAAAAGTGGCACAAATGTTGGTTGCCTAAAATGCTTCTTGAAAGTGCCATATTAATTTAATGTGCCAAGGTAATAATTTACTGTGCTTAATATATATAAAGAATAATAATAGAGGGAAAGAGAAGAGAATTTAAAATGTATTTAGTTATACCATACTCTCTATTATCCTTGAGCTGATTATCTGTACTATGGATTATAACTCATTCGACTCACAAAAAAAAATCTTAAAAGAGAAACATTTTCAATGCGATGTAAAATCGCTGCTGTGTTCGACAAAGGAACTGCGTGACGCAGGGAGGCCAAAAAATAGATTTTATCTTTCTTCCTACACATGTAATCTCAACCGTTCAACCATAATTTTCCGAGAAATGAATCATCTACTCCTGCTAGCCTATTCTTTGCATTTTAACACGCTTCCGACATCGCCACCTTTAACTTCTTCTGGCCCTCTTCACTTTCGCATTTGTTCCTTTAGTTGGCGTCTTGTTTATCGGCCAGTTAGTAGCGTGAAATTCTTTTACTGGTAAAATGAGTGGTGTGAAACGAAAATGAAACATTTTAAATGGCAAGTAAACAAAAATTGAAATCCTTCAAAACTTGATAATGGAAAATCTGGCTAGTACTGATGCAAAAAGATAAATGAGGGAAATACACTCCCTCATTCTGCTGCTCTACAATTCATGAAACTTTGTTAGATTATAGTTGGGACAAAGAGGATTTGATTGCGTGATACTACTGCGGTTCTAAAATATGTGTCGAGCACGACGATGAACAAAGAGCAGAAGCAAAGACGCGACATTTTAAGCAGTAAATGTTAAAAGTGAGAATTCTAGTTTGATGTTATACAGCATGCAAATGTAAGTATCTTGTATATTTGTAAAATTGATGTTGATTTTTTCTTAATAAAAGGAGTTTTCGATTATCGATTTTTCTATTGTCCGTAAGGGATCCTCTCCTTCGGGATTAAACCCGATAATTCGGAGTGCACTGGTTTTAACACAACGGCACACATGCCAATATTGGAAAGGTGGCTGTCCTGTGAAAGTGTGGGCACTACGAGGGTGTCAGACGCCAAGACACACACGTGGAAATAGGATTGGCAGCCTGTGTTATGTAATCTTGGGTGCTGTAACTTTAATAGTTCCTTCACTATGCATTGATGCATACGAACTAATTTATTTTTTTGTCCTTTTCATTAACTTTGAGTAATTTTATATTTAATTAATAAACTTAAAATTTCTAATATGTAAGTAATTTAAATAATTTATTTTTTTAATAAAAAATTAAACTCAAATTAGAACTACATTTATAAGATACACACAGTTGCAGCTGAACAATAAAATGATCGATATAAAATACCCTTCTTTATCGACAACAAGAAAAATGTTATAGGTATAACTTACTTTGAAAATAAGAATAAGTGAATACTATTATATCTTCTTTAAAAATTACTTAGGAAATTAAACCCATTTTTTCTTTTCAGCTAAAAAAATTAAAAACATTAACCCTCGATCCTTGAATGGTGATTAAAAAAACACCTTTACACTTTGAAATTAAAACAGCTGCATAATAACCTATCCCGGACTATTGTGTAATCGGAAAATATTTTATTTCAATGTTAAAAGCAGACTTCAAGTCTGATGCAGTAATGGAATTCTCAAATGAGAAAAAAATTAGTAACTTATGCTATTACATCTATCTAAATGTGCACTGCGACATTTTAAAATGGGAATACACTTATCCATATTCCTCCACAAATTTGTTATGAAGCAAACCATAATTTTATTCAAAAAAATCGAGGCATCTTAAACTATGAATCAATTTATCCTAAATAGATGGTACAGAATATTGGGGTCGTATAAAATTTGAAAAAAAAAACATTTGTAGATCAGAAAATTTCTCATCAGCATTTAACTGAAAAATTACCGAAAAATCCTCTGATTGGTAAGAAATCATTGAAATTTAATTAATATAAAAAATCTTTTCTAATTCAAATTTCTTTATAATTAATCGCTCTTAATTTCCTTACTTATTTCCCAAGGTTTCGCCTGAAAAAATTTACGCGGGTGGAAAATACTAAAAGGCTGTTTCTAGCTTATTCAGCTACTGGAGCTTGCAGTTCTCTCACATTCAATATGTAGTAGGAGAAGGAAGGGGAAAAGCCCGCTGCCAGAATCAAACTGTTTGTTCTACTTTCTCTAAAAAATAGAAAATAATGAAAACGCACTGTTTTCTGGCTTGAAAATCTCCTACTCTTCTAGTCATTCCTAATTTGTACCGCAACGTTGATGCAGTCAAAGATTAATTCTTGGCTACTTATTTTGTATTGTATTTTTATTAAATTCATCTAAAGTATTGTATTGTTCTTTATGATTCCCATTGTCAGGTGAATAATGTCTGTTAATTTAATTCTTTTTGTCTGCCATGAGGTTTGATTAACAATTTTAGATCTCTACCTCGACCTAAATCCCTCACTGGAATTGCCACACTGATTTATATACACGCAAGAACAGTGCTATACCTACTTATTTTAACTTATTATTGCATTCTCTCTTTCATCTTTGATGTTTCATTTATTCTTTATATATTATTTTAGAGTCGTGATTAAAGGAAGTTATTGGAATAAAAAGTTTTATTTTCTTTGCAAGCAATTCATGTAGTGAGTGACGCAACATTATGTTTCTTGTGGTTTTAATTATCAAGCATCAGAAAAAAGAATAGGGTTTTTTTTCATCTTTTGATGTTTGCAGTATGTATTTTATTACTCATTATTGTTCACCCTAAAGATTTTTTTTTTATTTTGTATTTTTTAATCAGAAACGCTTGGGAAAGTATACAGAAGAATTGTTCACTGTAAAGATTGTTGTAATGCATTATATTGTACAAAATAAATGCTCTCTTTTTCCAAACTTCTCCCATTTCATTCCAACCATAGAGACACAAGGTAATAAAATACAGATTTTAAAGTTGCAGTTCTAGAAGAAAGACTCAAAGGAGATTTATGTCTGCTGGAAAGTTAGTATTAACATTTGTAGAAAAGAAATGGAGGCGGGCATAAGTGAAAATGCATCTGGAGCAAATGTGCCGGAATATCGTAAGGTTAGAAATTAATGGAGGGGCAAGAAACATGGATTAAAAGATATACTCTTCTTAACATATCATTAACCAAATAAGCATATTAGAAATTATAGAATAGAATAAAATCTATCAGATAAAAAATAATTCTAAATTAGTTTAAGTTTCCCTGTTCTCTATATTAAACTTATGGTAATGGTGCATTTTACTTCATCTGTAAAGATATATATGAAACTCATTATTAGCAGAATAAAGAAATTTTAACTCTCTAGAGTACAGGTCAATACATAGTATAACATCATTTTAAAAAAAATTGAATAAATTAAGATATTAAATTTTCATTCCCTTCATAACTACACACTGCACAGTGATAAATATAATATCAAACGCAATTTAATAAAATAGTGTGCATATGTGATATTACTACTTAGAGTAAAATGTAAATCAGTTACTGTGGATAGAAATGGCTCTTACATAGAAATGCTCAATTACCAATACAAGGGGAAATAACCCTAAATTCTGTATCAGATTTAATAAAAATATAAATGTTACTTTTAATAAGTTAACTTGAACAAATATTTTGAAATTGAAAGATTATATTCAGCATTCAAACTAATTTCCTTTGGTCAAGAAAATAAATCTTTAAAATCGAAATGTGTAATGATACTACTACTAATTTTAAATATACCAATGTTATTATGTTCTCTTTAAAAATTATTCCAATCAAGATTTTATGAAGTTTAGTATTTATGATTCTCCATTCTTCCCATTAAGCAACAATGTCAAGTAAAGCTACTTTTCTATTCCACAATTGTTTTAATGCTACTGGATTCTTCAAATCAGAAACTGAACACTGAAGTTATATTTCATCTCTTTCAATTGGCAACAATGTCAAGTAAAGCTGTTTTTCTAACCTTGCAGTGATTTAGTGCTTATGCCTCTAAATGGCTGAATATTACTCTACATGTTAATCAAATTTGAAGAAATTTCTATTTTCTTTTACTGGTGAATCTGCCTTTGTAAACCCATATAAAGAAATCAAATGATTTTTTCATTGATTTTACAAGTAGAGCATTTAAATTGTAAACTGCTAAATTTATGTATTAAAGTAAAATACTTGAAAATGTTTCAAATAGAATATTAATATTTGTTGGATACAATTCTTTCTGCTAATTCCATGTATAAATGTAATGTACCATTTTGTAGTATTGTGTAGTGTCTAGAGTAAAATATTGAGTCGTAAACATTTTAGGAATGAAATTAGTAAATATAACTTTGAAATACATTGCATCTTAATACATATTTTAATCCCACGTTTGTAGGCCTTGGCGCAATATAAGAAAGTTTATAGAATTACTTAAATTATAAATATATATGTGTTCTACCACTTCAGGACAGCATACCATCTTTCTCATATCCCATGAATTATAGATGAAAAAAAGCAATTTCAACCTAGAGAGAAAGTTTGTCATTATACTTCATGCAGACTTAATTCCTTTATATACTTCTTAAATCACTGAAATCTTTAATTGTAAATTGAAAATGATTTTATCAATATCTTAAGTAGAGATTCAATTGAGAAGGACCGGATCTTGATACTACTACTATGAAGAACCTTGTATATTAAAATGAATGTTAAGTATATTTTTTCTCTTTGACATTCAACTTCTTTAATAAGAGAAATATTTGAAAACTGAAATATACAATATGCTGGCTCCTTTCTTTACAGAGACCGAAAGTTAAAAAATAATTTTGGTTTCTGATCTAAGAAATTTTTTAAATTAAAAAGCTCAGAAAAGCTGGATCTTTAAAATAAACCCTTTTATATAGAGAGAAATAAGATAATGAAACAATTCATAAAGAATTCACGCCTTAATTTATTTTTCAGATAGAAATATCAGTAAATGGGGTAATATCGGCCATTATATGCAAATTTATATATATATAATGTGTGTGTGTATATTAAAATACTTTTGAGCAAAAGCAATATCATATGCAAAGATAACATTTGATATAAAGCATTGATCTGATATACAAATCTATATAGAAATTTTACTTAAAGCTGATGATACTGCTTTTTTGCTTTAAGAATTATTTAAATATTTTTAAACTTCAATTAAATCTTATGCTATGTACTGCCTATGCTAATAAAAACATCATTTCTTTTACTTTTATATATAAAAGGCAAATACCATGACTCACTCACTCATCATGAAATCCCCCAAACTACTGGAACTAGGAACTTGGCAGGTGGTTGCTCCTTGGGGAGTAGGTGCTCACTAAGAAAGGATTTTTCGAACTTTTAATTAGAAGTTAAATTATTTAAAAATTACTTTAAATTTTAAAGTTTTTTCTGAATAACTTCAGATCCTATTATCGTAAAAAAAAAAAAAAAACATCTTTACATAATTGTAAAGATAAAAAAATTAGCTTTTCAATGACACCGATCTTATTTCCATGCAACATTTTGTTCAATTTTAATTAATGTTTCAAAATGTTTTAAAATATGAATTGTAACAATGTCTTTATTGTTGTAAATAAAATTCCAACCATCTTATTATTTCAGGAAATATTTTATTCACGCGCTTTAGCAATTGTTACGGTTGTGATAGTATAAATTTGTTTTCTTGGGAAATTAACTCAAAAGCAAAATTTTCACTTTAGTATTCATTACATTTCTGAAATATTCTATCGCCCCTGTTTCAAAGTAATATTTTTATAAAGTGTGACAACAGATATTTGATTTCAGGTTTGTTTCTATTGCATGTCAGGTAGACTGAAATGATTTTCGTTCTTTCTTCAAGCATTTAATCTCATGCTTTCCTGCCATTTTAAAATTATGTTGCATTAACCCTCTGAGTGTTTCACACGTATTTCTACGTTGACCTTGGACAACCCCAAAATCGTTAAACACGCATTTCAACGTGTGGTCGAAAACACCCCGAAATCGGTTTGCACTGAATTTTACGTTCATTGTGAACTGTCTCTAAAGTGTAACACACGTACTTTTCCTAATTTCTTACCCCCCTTTCTTGGTTTGACATCTTGATTGATTATCCGGGGAGAGCACAGGTCAACACAATGAAGACTGATAAGGATGTACTTACTGCAAATTGGAGATGGCACAGGATCCGAAACCCAACTCTCCCCTGTGGTGTGGGGAATTTTAATGCTATTTGCATTGAGGTTATATTTCCGGAAGAATTGCAGTGTCGGATTTTTTTTTGTTTAATGTCAGCCTGGTTGATGCTATATTATGTTTCAAGTACTATTCTTTTAATACAATTTATGTGATATAAGATTTTTTTTCAATGCCTCAATGCTTTAAAGATCCATATCGAATGGTTACGTAAAATAGATATTGTGGTTTAAGTAAAATAGATTTTGTTCCAATACCGCATTCAAGCATAAAAAAATTGAAAGCCTAGGGGAAGCTAAGAAAATCTGCTATTTATATATAGTTGAACAGTGTTCTTGAATCAACACATTTCACCCACGTTCAACTAGTTTTATGATATTAATGTAAACTTCTTTCATATTAATAATCTCCATCTACTCATTTTTCATTTATAAAAATAGAGTAAAATTAAATTTTTGTCAAAAAATAGAGCAAGTTTTAAGGTATATGAAAATGATGCATTATTTTTATTGTTTTATCTTTCAGATCAAATCGAAAATTTCAGTTTTACAATTATTTCATTATATATGTATTTGATTTTTATTAAAAAAATTAATTTTCAGGTTTAAGTGTAATTTTTTTAGACTAGAACAGATTTTAACTTCATTATTACAACATTTAGAAAAATATGTTTTAAATTCATAAAAATTACAATGAAAAAATTCATTCCGAAAGATAATTATCATTTTATTAAATAATTATTAGCCGGAAATTTATTTTTAGGTCACTCTGAACTGAAAAAATAACGTACATGGAAATAAAAATTAAAGAAAGTGGAAAAGAAATTTATTTTTTACATTGTAAAATATTTTCTTTTTGTTAAAGGCAGGGGAAAATATAGTTTAGATGAAAACGTTATCGACTAAATTTAATGTTTGGGTGTGTGATCTTATCAGACTTTTAATAATCTTATTATGAGACTGATAATATCTGCAGCTTAACTCTATTACGTTTATTTGAATAATCAATGAAGATGTTTATTTCTTGCTTAAAATAAAAGAAGACAAAAATATTTCTCAGAAAATATTATACGAATACTGTATTTGCGCATTAGTTCCTTGAAGCACAATTTTTTTCCTGATGTGTTATTAAGCATTCTTCTATAAATGATTAAAACTATATAGCTAAATTGAATTGCTTTCGGTAAATGCATGCCAACTGCAAGTTAAATTTTCATTCATGCTCTGAGAAAAGAAATCAACTAATATATGTTAGAAACCATTGATACATCCAGATCCACTAATAACAACTTTGAAGACTGATCTTTCAGTAATAATAGCAGTCTCTGGCTTTGGATTATTTC